>PVIH01008567.1:0-31774 GCA_004025045.1 Sigmodon hispidus
CCTGCCCAGGGAGGGGATGGGGAGTTGCAGAGAAGAAAAATGATCAGATGTGGTGGGAGGGGGAAGAGACTTTCAATAAGGATATACAGGGATGGAAAAAAAAATTCAGAGGGAAAGCTGAACACAAAGAAAATATATGTGTAGTAATCTTATTTGCATTTCCACCCTTGATAAGCCATGCTTATGATTATTATCCTCTATATAGTTATTGTTAACTCATCGGCATTTTTAAATTCTTTTTACTGTTTTTTTGATAAATACAAAATAAAGAAGGAAAAAAAAAGTCTCTTACATAGTGACTAATTTAAAAGACTGCTTTTTTACTATACCTTTACAGGAACAGGATAGAGAATATTTTCCTTCATAGTGTCTAATTATAATAATCCTAAACCTGTTAAAAGGTACCAGTGGAAATTTCTTCTACAAGAGATGTTAAACAGCCCCACTTTATGTCAACATTATATACAATAGCCATTGGAAATAATTCATAAACAGAGTCTTAGATCTATAATTCACCATTGTTTAGCTAATCTCTTACTAGCTGATTCAGATAGAGATATCTTAGGAAAAAAATATTTAAAAAAGTAAAGAAAGTTTTGCCTTGTTGGAGACTACAAATTGTTCCTAAAAAAAAAAAAAACACAAAAAAAACAAAGGAGATTCTATTAATTACTTAGGATATAAGATACGTTTACAAAATATAAACCTATTATAAAATATAAACCACAGAAAGGATAAAACAAGAGAGCTCAATGAACTGTTAATGGTTGTCAGAAATTGCTGAGAGATATTAACTAGCTACAGCATACAATTGAATTAACAACTCAAGAGCTAAGTAATTTATTTCAAAACTTAAAAGATGATAAAGACTTAAATAGTCCAAGAAAATTATCAACTGAGGCTGAGAGAAAAATTGACTTTAGTAGAAAAAAAACAACAGGATGCACATGTGGATTATTTAGATACAGAGCTTGATTGTATCCTAGTAATACTACCTTCTACTCATTCTCCTACAGAAATTCTTATGCAGAGAGAAGATATATTTTAGAATACATATTTTGCCACAAAAACAGAGTAAAAGGTTAAATACCTAGGTAAAAAAAGTTTCTAAATTGATTTTAAAGGGAAAAGTAATGCTTTTTCAACTAACAGGAATAGACCCACAAAAATTGTAGTACTACCTTTTACTAATGATAAAACTGCCTCATTATGGGCAGAAAATAAACATTTGCAAAGAGCTTGCAGTAATTTCTTGGGAGAGATTACCAACAAATATCCCAAAAGCAAGAGAGAGACTTCAGTTTATAAAAAGAGCTAATTGGATTTTACATCCCACTGTATGAGAAACACCAATTTCTGGAGCCTCTACATTCTATTCTGATGCAAATAAACCAGGAAAGAAAGGTTTTAAGTCAGGAAAGTTAAATAAAGTAGCTTAAAGCCCTTATGATTATGTTCAAAAGTCAGAATATATGCTATTTTCATGGTATTATATAGTTATTGACTCTCAATATGCAGAAAGAGTTTTTTTACATATTGAACTGCTGAACTTATTCCAGATGATCCAGAATTAACTTTGTTATTTATTCAATTACAAGAAGTAATCAGAAATAATCCCTTTTATATATATATAAAACATATCATATCCCATACAGGTCTCCCAGATCCTCTAACACAAAGTAATGATTAAATTAATCAGCTATTGATAGTAAATATGCTAAGAATCTTAGAATTTTATTTTAAAAAAAAAGCCAACATGTCCTCCTGCCTAACTCCCCAAGAACTGGGATTACAAGTGTACACCACCACATCTGACTGTCTCTCCCTTTGTATTCCACCTCTCTGACGCTCTATAACCCACTTCTCTTCAAGCAAATAATGTGTTTCTGCTAGCAATGAAATGTTTCTTCAAAGCCCTTGCTAACAGCTCCCCTGCTTGTAAGGCCTGCACAGCATTGGGGGCTCTGGCACTTTGCTGTTCCATTGCCCAGACCACCACTCCACCCCTCTGCCTCTTGCTTGTAGCTTGAACTCTCTGTCCTAAGGACGACACTCACCAGAGTCCTGGCAGAACATGCTCTACTGAGCACACAGAATGAGTGAGATTGACCACAGTCTCGAGTATCTAGGTTTTCTGCTCAAATTCAAGGAAACTGCCAAAACCCTGAGAGCCCTGTGCCAACTTCTCTGCACATTCCACCACCGGTCAAAGAGCCAGTACCATCCTGACCACAGACTGACAGGAGCTAAAGAACGGCCCCCAGCCAGCCGGGCCCTCCAGAGAATCACTGCACATTTTTCTTGAAGTGTCATGAAAACTGTCCACTTCACTGCTTCCCTATGTTGCCACAAAGGGTTGAGGAAATGTAGAAAAACAATTCTAGAACTCCTCCTCCCAATGTGACTTCCCATAATGCTGACTATTGGCGTCACATATTTTATCCTTCAATATAACAGACATACAATATTTCTGGAAAAGTTTAAGGCATGAAATATGTATAAAATATGAAGAATTCTGTGCCCACTAAAGATTCCTGGTCACTTTGTTAATTTAAGAACATAAGAATGTGCTTCACTTAAAAGTATCATTTACGCAAGCAATAGTTATAAATCTCTATTGAATTTGCTTTGAATGTTTTTAATTTTAGTTCAAATGCTCTACAGGACTCTAACGTTTAATGAATCTAAATCAATTAGTTTTTGAAAATTGGTGGTGAGAAAAAGTCAGAGGGAGAAAAATTTAGAATAGAAGGTGCTGTCAATACTAAAGCAAAATGAATAAAAATCACTCGCATGAGTTTACTGTACTTCCTGTAATGACTAGGTATGGAGCAAACTCAGATTCACAAGAAGACTGTAGGAAGGCTAGGCATGAGCAAAGTGCATGCTAGCCATTGCCAATGTGCTCTGTGCATTTCTAATGTGTCATTTTCAAAACTCTCCTGGTTAGTCATTCTCCACTGATGCCCAAAGCAGGCCTGTCCAGGCTAAGTAAACATCTTCGCCATTTTTTACCGAAGAATCTACTCCTTGATTTAATGAAACCACTTACAAATAAAAATAAGATTTATTTATATGTTGCCAACGATGGAAGGATGAATCTATATTATAAGGCAGACATGTTTAACTCAGCTCATGTTCCCACATCCATGTCCCTGTGTGTAGCCTCTCATGACAGGCTTCTCTTCACTCTTGTACTGAAAGCTTAGGCCTAGATTCCAATCATCACAGACATGGAAGTTAGAAAATATTCTCCACTGGAATGCTGTCTCTCACTTTTTTTTCTACCAGATAAAAGAGAGAAAGTTTTTACAGCATTTGAGGGTTTGTTTTAGCTTACATTATCTAACACAATATAAATGGTATATAAGAATAGTATTGATGAATAATGACCAAAAATGTGCACGTTCAGTTCAGAAGCAATCACAGCTGCTCCTCTCCCGCACCAGCCCTCTCTCAGCCCTGCCCCCACTATCCCCTCTGGTCTCCAGTGATCCCTTCTCTCATATCTATGTGCTCTGCTGCTCTCTCACCCTCTTCTCTAAAGCCTCTCCTTTCCCGTCTCTTGGTTCCCTATACTTACTCCCACCTAAATATGCATACTTAATATTTGGAAGCTATTATTTGTACAAAACAGGGAACATGCAGTATGTGTCTTTGTGAGCCTGGGTCTCAACTATTTCTTTGAAAATTTCACAGCTTCAGTTCTCTTTATGGACGAATAAAATTGATTGTGCCGACGTACCAACATATTTTCATTAGCCATTCATGTGTTGAAGGCTATCTAGGCCAGCTCACATACTGCACTGTAAAAGAGCAGCAGTAAACACAGATGTGCAGGTGCTCCACAGTGGCTGCTCGAATTTATCCCGACCCCACCAACAGTGAATGACGCTTTCTCCTTCCCCCAACATCCTTGCACACACCTATCATTTCTTCATGATGGCCAGTCTGACTAAAGTGAGGTTAAATCGCAAAGTATTTTTTATTTGAATTTTTCTGATGGCTAAGAAGATTGAACACTTAAGAGGACATTTATTGGCCACTTGTACTTACTTGAGAACTGTCTGTTCAGTTCACTGGCCTTGTTTACTTATTGGCAAGAGTTTTTTCTTTTGCTATTTTTTTATAGTTCTTTATATGTTTCTCTACTTTCTGAAATATGGCTAGCAAAACTTTCTTCCATCCTGTAGAATTTCCGTTCACTATGTTATTTCTTTTGCTGTGGAGACGCATTTTAATTTCATATAATCTCATTTGTCAATTTGGGGAAATTAAGTCCTGTGTTATTTTGGATTCCATCTAGAAATTCCCTGCCTACATCCTACATCCAGACGCATTTTTCCTTATCAGTGCCAGTATTCCAGGTTTTAATGTGCGGTTTTTAATCCAGCTTGAACTTATTTTTGTGCAAGGTGATTCAGCTGCATCTCTGACTTCCCTCTTCTCGAGTGGATGTCTGGTTTTACCAGCACTGCTTACTGAATAGCTGTTTCCCCCCAGCTCATGTTTCTTATACTTTGATCAAAAATTAAGCAAGTTGATGCTAGAGAGAAGGATCAAGGGTTAAGAGCACATATTTTCTTGCAGAGGATTGAAATATGGTTCCTACACTCTTCAAGCAGCTCACAACCACTGTGAGTCTAGTTTGAGGGGCCCAGTGCCATCTTCTGGTCTCTACAAGCACCTGCACTCACATCCACACAGTCCCATACACAAGAGCACATATATATCTTTCTTCAGTTTTAATTTTTATTTTTTAATTATGTGGGTAGGTTAAGCACACATGAAGGCAGGTGCCTGTAGAGGCCAGAGACATTGGATTCCCTAGAGCTGGAGTTACAGATGGTTAAGATGCTTAAAAATGCAGTGCTTAGTGACACTAAGGCAAGGAGAAAGCAAGGCATTATTTTTGAAGCATCTTGTAAAAACTTGCCCTCCCACAGTCAACACTAAATGTTGAGTGTTCTCCAAGAAGATCATCTGCTTAAAACTAAAACCAAGGGTGACTCAAGAAATTCTATCATTCCATCTGAAATGAATTGTCATGGGTAAAGCACAGTTAGCATCTGACAGGAGACAGGAATCAGCAGTTTTCTTGAACAAAAAAATGATATAAATATGAATGACAGGAGATGTGAAAGACAAGGAAGATGTCCTGCAGGGCAGTCATGTCCCTGAATGTTACCAACCCTGTTTGCACATGTTTTTTTATGTGGGAATGTGGCAGGACAGATTAATGTAAATGGGTTGAAGTAAGATGAAACAGCTAGCTAGCAATATGCCCGAGACATAGGCCAAACAGCATGAAATTAATATAAGCATCTGAGCCATTTTGGGGGTGGAAAGTAGCTACAGGTGGGTCTGGACCTCTGGCCCGATGGGGCCAGAAACCTCATGTTACAGATGGCTTCCCAACGTGGGCCAAACATACACATAAAGCCTGAGAAAGCTTAAAAAGGGTTCTAGAACACAGGAAAAAAGCCAAGTGCAGCTTCTGAGCTGTGTCTCTGAAGAAGTGGGTACAGAGATGCCGTGGTATTTGGGCTTGAATTTCAAAATGTCAGGTCTGTGGTAGGCAGATTAAACCAATGCCAGTTCCTAAAGTCTCACAGAAGACTCAGGATAAGCAACAAGCTGCATATGATCAATTTAAGGTTTCTGTTTATACTGAACAAAAAAGGAACAGAGTCAAAGATGGTTTCTTGGTAGCAGTATTTTCTGGGACTGCTCTGTTTGCTGGTAGAAGGCAGAGGTGCAGCTCCTTTAAGAGAAGAAGCTTCCTAACTCAATTTATTGGCAAAAACTGTGTGTCTCTTTAAGTGATCCTGCTACCAAACACTTAGGTGGAATGAGCAGCTCTAGAGAGTGTGGACCCTAAAATTCCCCAGAGGTGGGGTGGTAAATAGCTCCACAATATTTAAATACTGCTTCCCAGAATTGGGAAGGTAAGCATGGCTCTGGCACCTCTGCCATATTGAAGAGCCGCTGAGTAGGGCAGAATCAGCAGGCAAAGCAACACTGTATAGTCTAGAATTTTAAAAGCTCTTCTGGTTAGAAAATAATTAATGGGGGCTGGAGAGATGGCTCAGTGGTTAAGAGCACTGACTGTTCTTCCGGAGGACCTGAGTTCGATTCCTAGGACCTGCAGAGCAGCTAACAACAGTCTGTAATTCCAAGATCTGACAGCCTTACACAGTTATACATGCAGGCAAAACACCAATTCACATTAAAAAAAAAAAGAAAGAAAATAATTAATAATTTAAAAATTTGTGTCTAAGGATAAGTTGCTTTGGAAAAAAAGCTCTGCTTTTGTTTCCACAGAAGATGAGAACCTGTGGATTGCTTCAGGCAAATATGGTTTCATCAGCCAAGACCACCTGAAAATTCTCTGATAAAAAGAGATGTCACATCGGCTTCCAGACTAAGATGATCCAGGCTGAGGACCTGGTATGATTGTCAGTGCCCCTTAATCAGCAGAAAGTAGTAATGGAAATCTATACCCAAGTTCTTGAAATGTTGTTTATAAATGTTTGTTTTCATTATAAATGGTAAATGATCATAGTCAATCTCTTTCTAAGAAGAAAAAGGGGATATGGTATATGAATGACTTTTTAAAAATAGATTATTGAATTTACTTTAGTTCAAAAATTAGCTATAATCTCAAAATATTTTAAATTGATATAGATTTTGGTTTATTGGTACAAATTTAGGGTCAATTTTGTTATGCTGTATGTATTTTTCTACTCTTTTTTAAGTTATGATGTTTATGTAACTCATTTAAAATTATAATGTATAATTTAAAAATGCAGATTAACAGTCATCTATGATAACTAAACTTATAGTCATGTTACTTAGATTTTTAGGTATACAAAGATATATTTCAATTAGATAGGCAATCTTCAAACACTTCAAAGACCTATAGAATATGGTATTTAAAATATTTAAAACTTTTCTGGACAGTGAGACAGGTCTGCTCCTGGCAGCACCAATGTACTTCAAGAGAATGAAGAAATTCCATGTGGAGTTTACTTTGTTTGTGGCAACAGTTAGCCACTAGACAAGAAACTGTTCTTGTATTGACTGTTTGACTGCATGCTGTATAAACTGGACATGCAGGTTCCATAGGAATATGGCTTCTGAACTTTGGCAGACTAGCTAAGATGGTCCTTCAGGTTCCTGTTCTGCAGAGAAAACTGCCAGGCATCCTTCAGGACACAAAGAGAAGCGAATGACAAACTGTGCCAGATTTCCTGCATCACTGAAAGGTATGCCAGAGACTATGGGCCTATAGGCTGAAAATGGATGCCCTACCATTTTACAAAGGTCTTTGGGTGACTGTCCAGGCAGACAGATGTCATTTTGGAAGTTGCTTGCATTTTCCTTTTACTTGATAATATTATATCCTTCTGTGGTCTTTGAGGTATTTGAAGATTTGATAGCTATAGGCATAGTTTTTCTTAGTTATTTTAAAAGGTATATTAGATATGAAACTTTAGATTCACAAGAATAAGGTAGATGATAGAATATTTTCTTTAATTTTGTTAAATACAAATAGACTAGATATTGTAATTGTAATTCTTGCTTGATAGCTGCTTTGTTATATGTAATTTTGCTATGTTAAAATTGAAACCTTCCTTTTGATTAGACAGAAAGGGGGAAGTGATATGGGAATGTCTTTCTGTATGCTGTGAGTATCATTCTTTAAATAAAGGAACTGTTTTGGCCATGGCAGGCACTGTAGGAGTAGGTGGGGGGAAGCATAGGTAGGAGAAGGAGGGTGAAGTCAGAGAGGGATAAATCCAGGAACCAAAGAATCAGCATGTAAGGTAACACAGGTGAGCCAAGGGCCACATGGCAGGACGGATTAAAGGAAATGGGTTGAATTAAGATAAAAGAGCTAGCTAGCAATGTGCCTGAGACCTAGGCCAAACAGGGTGAAATTAATATAAGCATCTGAGTCATTTTGTGGGGGAAAGCAGCCCGATGAGGCCAGAAACCTCATGTTACAGGATGTTCATTTTTCTATGGAGAGGCATCTAGATTCTTTGGAACAAGTAACTAGGATTAAAGATTTAATGTGCTAATTCTCAAAAATTTGAGAAGCTAGAATGAGGGCAAATGATATCTCTACTCTCCTCCATTTTTTAAATAGCTGGGTAAGATTGATGATTAATCTTCTCCTTGTGGTAATGGCCTCATTCAACATGCCCACTGGTGCAATAGTGGAATCAATGTCATGGGAGTAACCAATCACTTTTGATTAAATTTAAGGCTCACTCCATAAGATGAAACACATACTTGACATAATGATTGGGTCCAAGAACCTGAGGCTACATAGGTCATGGGCCCTAGGAGAGAACCTACTACTATTATTCCATCGAATAGACACATAATCCTAATTATGTACTATTATGTCCAGAAACTACTACATCTCTCAACTCACACTAGAAAATGCTTCTATCTGCAGTAGAAACAATTAAAAGAGACCCAGGATTAGTCTTGCAGAGAAAAAGACTATAAAATGTTCAGCATAGTTGGGACATTGTATCACATTTCTTCCTCCTGATGCTCATTGAGAAAGAAGGGCTGGAAAGATTCTAAGAGCCAGAAGCAGGGCAAGACTAAAAGGAAACAGTGCTTCCCAGACACAACAGGGTAGTTGAGCATATGAACTCACAACAGTTGTGCCGACAAACATAAAACCTGTGCAAGCACAAGTCAGGCAGAATCTCAGCATGGAGGGAGAGGTGGACATGATGTCCCACCCCTAGCTAAGAAACTATTGGCAATTAGCAGCTGACGGGAAATGGAGAGTTGGGATTTTTTTAAGTAAATTTAAGAGTGTGGCCCCTGGTAGTTCAACCATGCTCCCCAGCATATGGCTATACATCCAAGAATAACAGAACTTGACGGTTTAATTGGGGTTTGTGGTTCTGGAGTGCTATTGTTTCATTTGGTTCAGTCTGGTTTGGTTTTAGAGGCAGGTCTTGCTATGTCACAGGGCTGGCCTGGAACTTACCATGTAGACCAGGCTGTCCCTCTGCTTCCCCAGTGCTAGGATAAAAGGTATAGACTACCACATACATCATGAACTTCATGGCTTATCTTCAAATCTTTAAAGAGGAGGAAGGGAACACACTATGGCTGGTTAAGGGGTAGGATGAATGTGGAAAGGGTTGGGGGAGAGTGGTTACTATCAAAATACACGCCATGAAATTCTCAAAGAACTAACTGAAAGAAAGCAACTGTGCTTGCTGTTAACGGAATAAAGTCTTACTTATGAGGAAATTTGGTTTTTAAAATGTATTTTATCTGTATCCTGTTGGAGCGATGTATAGCAATTAGTGAAGTTCAGTTACCAATTTCAATTACGAAGTCAAAGTACCTTTAAACATATGGAGCTATACAATTAAATTCCAATCATATTTCAACTGGGTGTGATGGCTCATGCTTGAAATCCCAACACTTAGGAGATGATGGCTGGAGGGTGGCAAATTGGAGACCATTTCTATGCCAGCCTAGGATACATAAGCAAGGTCTTCAGAAGCTATTCTTCCTCAAGAATAAGAAGTTCTAAATTGATCAAAAGCTTTGGCTACAAAGGACATGCCCTCTCTTTTAATTAGCTCTCTGAAGAATGCCCCAAAGAGCCTGGAACTTTCAATGAAGCTTCCAAGGCATCTCCTTGGATCCTTCCGGTATCTTTGGAAGAGAGTAGTCACATCATGAACCCGTGGCATGCAGCACACTTGTTCCAGGTCGCTGTGGCTCTGGCAGAGGAGCTTGAATTCCGTGCTAAAACCCTGAAAATAAAGTTGTATATGTTTGGAGTCTCCTGGGGAAGACAACACTTACTCATCAACCTCAAGATAAAAAACAAATGAGTAAGCCCTCAAGGGTAACACTAAAGTCTCCCCCTCCAAAAAGGAAGTGGGTCCCAGCAGAAAATGCTCATTTAACAAGAATTACTACTGACACGTGTGTGTGCTGATAAGATGCTATAAAGTTTAATATTAAAACATTTCCCTACATAATTTTAACAATTACCTCAATCAATAGATCCAAACTTAAAAATCTAAATCTTTATTTAAAAAAAAATTCAACCCCCAAATTTTCCTGGAATAAAACAAAAACAAACTTTACTTTTCTAAATCATTGTAGCTGTACTCTGAATAATAGCCTTATAAAGTGGAGTCAAATAGAAGCTTCTGATAAGAGCTGACAGACACATGAATCTGTGCTACAATGCTAAGTCATTAGGATTTAATAATAATGTAGTTTAATACTATGCCCACTTAGTATTAAATAATAGCAGTAGTATATGGTTATTCATATAGAGACCTACAACTAATCAAGGTACAGAGAGTAAGAGACTTTGGAACACTCAGTCCTAAATAGGGTATCTGTATCACACCCCTTCTCCCAAGGCTCAGGGATCATTGCAGAGAAGAGGGCATCATGGCTGTAAGAGCTGCAGGCAGTAGATGACTACATGTCAACAGTCTTTTCTGGAAACAGGCATTTGTATAACATCCATCCCTTAGTTACACTCAGTGTTACCTGAGAAACGGACTGCATCCATCTTGTTTACTTTTGTGTCTTTAATTGGCTGACATGAGCCTAGAACAAAATCTATCAAATGAAGGAATGACTACTGTATCCTAATTATTTCTCTCCACTTGACAGTATTCTACAAGTGTAGGGATCCCTCTACATACCTAATAAATGTACGTGTCACAAATTGTAGAGGGGTCTCTACTTAGCTTAGGAATAAGGAAGTCAAATAAGGCTTCCTTGAGAGTCATTTAGAAATATTTCACAGAGGGCTAAGAAAAAACTGTCCTGGAAATGTGAGAAGTCCCCTGAGATGAGAACGGTAACTGTTCCATAATGACTGCAGGGGATGTTGGAGATGCTGAGGTAAGAGACGCCAGCCTTTGGCCTCAAGGTGACAGCAAAGTATGAGGACAATTAATAAGAGATCAGAAAATGGGGCTGGTTCCCATTAGAAAATTTTCACTAGCATGGTCCAGGAATCTGAAACTGACAATCTTGGAACTTCAGCCTGGAGGCCTGGGACTGAGCCTCAGACCAGGACTGGACTGTGAGCAAGCAGTACTTCCCTTATTTGCATAGAGACTGCACAACTAGACATTGCATGGGCAGCAGCAGGTGAAGTACCCAGCCAGCCTGGACTGCCCTCCTTCACACGGCATGAATTACAGGCCAGGAAAGTACACAGAGAAACTCACCCTAAATGGAGGGAGCCCAGCCCACCTCACCCAAGCCAAGAGTCTATGCTGTAGGTGGTTTTGTAGTCGCTGCCACAACCACTTCCTTCTTGTACTATATCCCATAAGCTATTTTTCCTAAGATGGTTAAGAGTGAATTCCTCCTCTGACTGACAGTTCCTTGCCCACTACTGGCAGCTCAGCTTAGCTCAGTGCAAGGTTTTTTTTAACTTTATGTCCAAGCAATGGAAAACTTTGAGGAGTGGTAAGCAAGAGGACTACTTGGTCAGGCTTCAGTCTCTAAGCCATCATCCCATTATTTGCAGAGATTTGAGGAACAGGGCAGAAGAGAATGCAGGAATTGATATGTGCCAATCTGACTGATGAACCAAAGGCTTTCAGGGGCAGGGGGAGACTGAGCTCAGTGTGGACACGTCAATTCAGGGATCTATAATTCTTTCAAATAGAGATTGCTCACAGGGAATCTACACTGTGGGAACCCAGGTAAGATGGCCTGCACAGAAGATGCTCACAGCAATTCATCAGCACAGGACTAGGGCTTACAATGTGGATGGAGACAAGAGTAGAGGGAAGTGCAGAGAAACTCCTGACCAGAATCCAAACTCTGGTGTCAAGTCTGGTTTTGCAAGTTGCTGTCATGTGTCATGGCACTCTGGGTGCCCTGTAATGGGTCACGTCTTTGTCCCGCTTTAGCGTGCCACATTGCTCACTACCCAATTACATGCTACCTGCTTCCTATTTGCATCTGAATTTTTCCTCTACTCTCTGGCCCTATGTCCTGAAGCCCTGGCTGTGCCTGCTGCAGACTCAGTAAACACTTCCTTAATAAACTTAGGGATTGACTGACAAAGGTCTATACTTGGAACAGAGGCCAGCATTGCCTCCCCTAGCAGACATATGAAGACATCTTCCTTCTGAGCTCACGGGGTACCATCACAGCTGTATTTTGGGCTATTGGTAATGTCCTCATGCAAAAATGAAGTGTCCCATAGGATGAGAGGGGGAGCAAGGCTGACAGGGTCCCCGTTGGGAAAATAAGATCATCTCTTGCTGGTTCCTCAGCTCGCTCGCTCTCTCTTCTCTCCCTCTCGCCCCTTCTCTCCACCTGTGGAACAAGCTCACTCCAATTTTATCTTAAAGAAATGTTTGCTTCTCTCCTGGCCTGTGCTTCACAAATAGCCACTTCCACGATGTCACCGGAAGACTCAGCTGTGAAGTCCATCCAGTTTCTGAAGAGCTAGCAGAGAGCAGAAGAGTCTTCTTTCTGTTGGTTTAGCTTCTCAGAATCTGATTGCTAGTCAGAAAGTTGCTCTAGAGTGTGGGAAAGACTACAAACCCATAGAGGAAAAGCAGGAAACAACAGGCACACTGCAAGGGTCACTGGTTTGCCACATCCATACCTTTGCCGCCAGCCGACACTCCATCACCCTGACGTTGAAATGGGAAGTGGCTGCCTTGTTCATTTCCACGCAGCTGTTGGCAATCACAAACACAGCTCCGCTAGGGAGTTTCACATCAGTTGCTCTCAGAGGACTGAATTCTATTAACTTGGCCTATTGGGAGAAAGGTGACAGAGAAGACAGAAATTTATTAGGATTCAGAAAAACCTTCCAGCTTTTATGCATTTATTTTATCTTAAGAAAATCTTCTACAAAAGTGCTGAATTCATTCAGACATCATTTACTGACAGATGGGCCTGCATGAGGTGTTGGGGACACAGTGAATGGTACAGGTGCTGCCTCTGCCCTCCTGGAGTCCACAGTTGACACAGGAAGACATGGACTTATGTTTCCACGTGAGTCAGGGATGGCACTGTGAAGTTCGAGGCCTTACACAGATACTTGGACCTAATCAGATAACTCTGTGTAGCCCTTGGAAAGAGAAATGTACACTGAGTCCTAGAGGATGTCAGAAGGAAGAGCTTCTGTATTGCGGAGAGGAAGCCAACGACACCAGTGTGGATGGAGCTCTATGCACGAGCATCCGGCTCAAGTTGGAGCTTGTAGAGGAAGAAGTTGAGTTGGAGGCAGAAATTTGGAATCAGGTGGTGATGCACTTTGCAAACCCAAAGTACGAGGACTCTCCTTAGCACCTGTACCTCCCTTACCCTGACAACACAACTCTTGCCACATCTGCTTGCCAGTTCACATCCAAAACACCTAAAGTATAATTTTAGTATTAAAACCAATTTCCTCATGCCTCATGTCTTTGACTTAGAAGAATCAACAAAAACATATTCTTAATTAGAAGGATCCAGGTGTTCTTGGAAAAGAGCCAAATCTGAAGGAATCTCATGCAAAACGAAGACAGATCTTAAAGAGATGCCTGCTTCTATTTTGGTAATGGGCAGTTCACAGGCAAAAATCCTGGCCTCTGCCTTGCCCGAAGGAGCTGATAGCCAAGAGGAAGTGGTATTGAATCAAAGAATTTATTCCTGGCCTGCCATCAACATTCTTCCTCCCACCACCAAAGCCCCAAAAATGTTGACAGAGAAAAATGACACCAAAGAGTCATTTACAAAAAGAGGGGCTGAGCATATATGTGGTAAGAGAGCTAGCATTTGGGTTTAAAGCCAACATGAGATTATGAAACACCACAAGATGAAGTGATTTCATGCAAGGTCAGGAAAGGAGGTCCCAAGGAGGGAATTGAGAAATCTCATCTTAACAATGAGATATGGGGGAGTGGGGGGATCTAGACACATGAGAAAAATAAGCTTGAAGGGTGATTCTGGATGCTTAAGGTAGAGGGAATCAATATGAAATTGAGTACATTCACTACCGTTAGCCCTGACTTACAAAACAGTTGGGCAATGTTCTCCAATAGAACCTGCTAGACTTTCCAAAACCACGCATGCTGGGGGCTGCAGGCATTCCCCTCCAGAAATATTTTCCCAAGTTAAAATTTCCAATGGCTCAATGCTACTTACAGTTCCTTCTTCTGCAAGGAATGAGATGGACTGGTCCATGCCTCCGCCTTCAGTGCCTACGTAACGCTCACTCTTGGCACAGATTTCTGCAAGTTCTACCTGGAAAAGCAAACATTCATTTGTACCAGGGTATAGCTGTTACCTAGTTTTCATGCCAGGTATGTCAAATAGGTTTGCACTCCAGTACCAAGTTTCTAGTGCAAAAATAATGCTGCCTCTGTGTCATGTCCGTTAAGTGCAAGAGTACAACTCCTCCTCACTCTAGGCACAACCATGATGAAGAGACCTGGACGAAGAGGCAGAGTCCCAATCCATACTGAAAATGTCAAGAGATCCTTTGTTGCTTCTCATTGACTAATATGGTAAGTTCAAAATCCTCATCTTGCATCCAGAGCTTTCTAAACTTGCAACCAAACTGAACACAAAATTGGATATTTTTAGCATTTTTTTTTTAAATAGAGGTGTCTTCTTGACCATCTTACACATATTTATATAACCCAGTGCCACTTCCTGCCTCCTATACAGACCCTATTGCCACTCAGTATTCAGGTCATTGGCCACATGTATGAGCAAGCTCATCACTCAGATTTTCTGCAATCATGGAAGCTTCCTGAAATGCTGTGTCCACTCCGATGTCCTGTTTCTCGCCACTCCTAAAGCTCTGATAGTGTCATCTAGTTACCCGCATTGCTGATTGGGTGTTTGTTCATTCTTCTGAGGTTTAATTCAAGGCTTATTTCTCACTAATTCTATTAGACGTCCAGAGTGATCATGCCAAAACACTGGTACACTATGGTCTTCTCCTGCCCTCTGCTCACCCACATCTTCTGGACATGGCACACAAGCTCTTCAGTGGGTGACTCTGCTTGCTGCTCCCCCCTCCAGCCTGCCCTCCCACAAATCCTCCCCTATGCTTCCTGAATGCCCGACACTCCCCTCTCCTCAGGGCTCTGCTATCCCTGTTTCAACAACTCAGTACCCTCAAATACATGCCACAGAATTCCTCTAGGCTCTCCCTACTTCTAACTCCGAGATCGTCTGAGTCATGCTTTAAGTGCATTTATTTGTTTTTCTCCAGCAGACTATGGGGTCCACGAAGCACCTATTCCACAGTCCACTTAAGTAGTCCAGCCTGGATCAAGGCGCTTATTACTGGTCCTTAACTGTACCATGTTTCTACTTCATCTTTTTTTTTAGTCTATGAGAGATAAGCTGTGCTGTTTCCTGAGTTGCTGCTTTACATACTGCCAGGTATATACTAAAAACTCCATAAATTGCTACAGCTTCCCTTCCTGAGAAGAGCTGCCCAGATACCATCCGACAGCTTCGGCAAGTGTCACTCATGGCTCTCCTTGGCCACGTGGCTTCACTAACATTAACTTTGCCTTGTGACATGAGGTAAACCTGGGATTTGGGCATGAAAGACATTACACATGACCTGATGGTACACACAGCCAGTTCCCTGCCCATAATAGACACATTACAAATAAGCTAGTGATTGACCAAAGGGTCAAGACACTTGTGTTTCAATGCAAAGAAAGAAGAGACTCATAGGAAGCGCTGCATACGGCAGCTGTGAGCAAGTGAGAGCCCAGCTGCCAATCTGGCTGTGAACTCAGTGCAGCAAGACTCGCCATCACTGAGTGGAAGCTGTATTCAGAGCGTGTGAGGAATCCGCCACAAACCTTCACCTACCCCATGATTCAGAGGACAGTGACATTCAGGGAGTCACACTAGAGTGGAGAAGCCAGAATCTGAGCTTCATCCATCTGACCCTGAAGTCCAAGTTCATTTCACACTTGAGTGCTTTCCTCAAAATAGGGCTGATGGAACCATTGTTCAGCCTACTGTGAAAAGACAAATGAGTGTCACCAAAATGTTAATATTCTCCTTTTTATGAGGAAAGATATTAAAGTACTGAGAAGTATTAATTACTTGTTTATAAAGCTCTTAGAGTGGGCTGCCACCATGGCTCATCAATAAAGACACTTGTCACCAAGCCTGATGCCTGGGACCTACAGGGTACAGAGACAGAACTGACTCCTACAAGCTTTCCTCCCTCCTAACCTCTCTCTCTCTCTCTCTCTCTCTCTCTCACACACACACACACACACACACACACACACACACACAAAATAAATCAATAAATAAATATTTAAAGCTCTTAAAATATGCCATTGTATACTTTAATAAGATGTTCTTGTGTGTGTACAGAATTCAGAATGACTCCTTCATATCAAGGAGAGCCTACCCATAGGGAAAGGGCCATTCCAAAACTTTTTACTGCTGTGCTTGACAACTTCTAACTAGACAGACAATACCCAACAGTTCTAAGTGGTGAGAAACAAAGAAAATGAAGGAACTAATTGAAGGATAAAGGCTAACTTCACTGACGGGCCCTCGGGTACATGAGGAAAATTCAGTGGGGAGAGTCCAGTACCAGCTTTGTAAGCCCAGGCTGAGCCAAAACTCTCTTTCCAAACAGCTGTGTGATCTTAGATAAGATTTTTCACTTTTTCCACTTCTCATTTGCTATTAACAAAAACAACAGCATTAGTAATAGAAGATTTACTGAGCACTTACTATGTGCTAAATACTGATCCAGTGACTTTGTCTAAATTACTCACTTCTCAGAATTGCATAAAACAGATGCTTCTCCATTTTGCTGATGAGAAGACTGAGTCATCTGTTGGGTAACATTATAATGGAAGTTATTAAAGCTATAACTCAAATTCATTTATCTAGCTCTACCATCCATATTCTTAACTATTATGCTATACCATTTTCAATCTGTAATGAAGAGAAAAACAATGCCCTCCAAGACACATGGTTACTGTGATAACTTAAAATTATGTAACTAAGACCACAGTGCTCTAATACAGCATACAAGTGTTGATAAGAGTCTATGTTATTTTCACAAATGAAGAAAGAATCCTTTGACTTATACAAGAAGATAGCTAAAGTTGAAGTTAAAAACAGGATATTTTATAGATGCTCATGGAAAGAATTTTAAAGATTCTAGAAGTCTCAACAACAATGAAGAGTAATGAGCCATAAGGAGAACAGAAAAAGGGGGCCCCACTCAACCATCTCTGTTCACCTGCAGAGCAGAGTTCCCATCCAATAAACAAAACCTGCCTGACCAAAAAAGTCAACAGTGGGCCCTTCCGCTAGCTGGCTTCCGCAGTGGCTCTAACTCTGAGGCCCCAATGCTAAAGAGTGGGATGGGGGGGCAAGTCCTAGATGAGTAAAAGGTATAAAGAAGCAAGAAATAAAGGCTAAAGAAATCTAAAACTCTAACTTCAGGGAAATATTCACATAAGTCAGACAGCAAACAAAATTAGTCAAGCCCATAGCCTGAGCCAGAGACTATAACCTACCTGAGCTCAAGAAGTTATCCCTGGAGAGACACTGGGAACCCATATCATCCTGACTAACGCAGGGTCCTGTGGATCTGCCCAGCATCTATAAGATGCTGGAAATAGAGTCATCACACATTTTCCAAGAATTTAATCACCCAAAGCAACTCACAAAGGCACTGAATTGGCGCTTCCAACTTCTGAATTTGCATATGTTTTCAGTAGACTTCACAAAATTAAGAACCTGTCCAAAACACATTAACAGGTTCGGAGGGAGAGGGGTGAGCATCTTGTGCAGTAAAGGGCAAGCTCGCATTTCAACAACAGATGGGGTATCTGAACTTTCCTGATCTCTTTACATCCACAAATATAGACAACCTGAAAACCCTCAAGCAAAACCAGCAAAGCTCTGGCCTAATGGGCCTTACTCTATCTACCTCTACACTTTCCTTTGCTCTTAGAGCCATGCACTTCTGGACCCAGGGTTCCTCTCAGCTAATCTCTGCTGCCATTTGATTTTTCTCCCTTATCCTTAGAGACAACAATTGGACTGTGGATGCTCTGCTAAGCTGTGGATAGAGAAAGCCAGAATCTGCCCTCAAGGGGCCAGCAACACTGATCTTATCTGCAGATCTTCAAAAGAAGACAATTCTACAGTACCCAGAAGCTTCTTTTTGAAAGGTGTGACTGCTAATTCTTCACATCTCTAATACAGAAAGAGGAAACTTATTTCTGCTATTTTTTTTCACTACATGAAAATTTGAGAATAATGGAGTTAATTCTCAAAGTAAGCCTAGTAGGTACAAGTAATCTTGATAGTCAAGGCTGAAATTTTCTACGATGTAATAAAGGAAATGGAGCAAGGAAATCAACCATCAAACAATTAGAATCTAGAAGCAAACACAAAGTATGTTTCACAAAAGTAAATCTAAAAACCTGCCTAGAACCATCTAGAAAACCAAGTCTAGCACCATCACTTTTGAGTGAGGACATCACAGAGATGGTCCCTGGAATCCTTGGGAAGAGAAAAACTAAGGAGACCAGAGGAAGTTCTAGTTCTGAAAATGTCTGCGGTATTTGGAGAAAACAGAGGAGATCTGGAAGCTGACTCCCTCCAGAACTGATGAGAAGAAGAGAGACATCCTTATTTCCCTGAGCTGTTGGCCAGAAGGATGGATGCACTGAGGAGAGAAACAGATTTGGAGATGAAGCCATCAGCAATAAGTATAGCAAGGTGTAGAATTTTATGTGGGAGGATTTGAGTTTCTATGGCGATCCTGAGAAAATGTCTATCCACAGATTTCATCCAGATCAACAATCCCTCCCGTATGAATGAAGAGGATCTTGTTGACATATGATAATGCATAAGTTTAGGTATTTCTCCAAATGATGTCCCTGGGTGTGCAAGTACATGAACCAAAAGCAGCAACATTACCATGGCTTAAGCAGTCATGAGATGTCAGGAAGGAGGAGCCTAGCCAGGCCTGTGTCACTCACTGTGCTCTTCAGGTGAAGCCGATGGCACTGGGGAACTAGTCACAAGTGCAGGCCCTCCACCCGTTCCAGACCTGGTGAACTGGCACACATTAATTTAAACAGTCCCTCCTGATGGCACAGGTTTGTGATCCCATCTACTTGGAAACAGCCCAAAACACTGAAAATTAAAGATCTGTCTGAACTACACAGTGAGTTCAAGACCAGCCTGGGAAACTTAGTAAGATCCTGTCTCAACATAAATTTTTTAAAGTAAAAATATGAACAGAATGTAGAGGCTGTAAAATGGTGGTGGAGCAAGAGCATAAACCTGGGTCCCAGGCTCGTCCCCAGTACAGCCAGGGATTCGGGGACAGGAAAGGGAAGGAGGGAAGAGCTTTCTTGGTAACTGAGTGGACAGGAAGAATCACGCACAGACAGGAAAGGAAGCGAACAAGCGCCACATGTCTTCTAAGGGCAGACACTGTACTTGCCATCTTGTTTCCTAGAATCACGTATCACAGGACGCTGAGGCTCCAACAAGTCAGTAGAGTAACCCAAGCATTGTACGAAGATGAGAAGGCCTGGACCCAGCTCATGAGGAGACAGGCCACTCTGAGCCATCACAATTACAGCTAATGGACTCAGCAGGTTCTATTTATATAATGTATATGTATTTATACAATCAAATAAAAAAGAGGCTTCTGACTTGAGAATGAGGGTGAGTGACATGGGGCTTAGAGGGAGGGGCAGGAGAGCTGCTGGAGGGACAAAACCAAGGATGTGAAGTAACAGAACTGGATTTTAATTAAAACACAAATTTTGCTGTGAACCTGATACCTTTTTATTTTTTAAAAAAATATATATATTTTGATCATGTTTTCCCTCCCCAGCCCCTCCCAGATCTTCCCCACTGTTACCCATCCAACTTCATGTTCTCATCTCTCTCAAACAAATAAAAAGAAAAACAATGAGACAAATAATACAAAAACAAAATAAACAAAAAGCCCACCGAAACCATAGAGCAATTAATTAATTTTTTTAAAAAAGGAAGAAAATCCCATCTCAATGGCCCGGACAGTTGGGAGTTTTCAGGCTTTCTTGCCATCATAAAGCTCCAAGAGGAGTCACAAAGACATCCCTCCTACAATGCAGGGTGACCTCAGAGTGAGGCTGAGGGTCTGCCATGATTTCCACCACC
Source organism: Sigmodon hispidus (assembly GCA_004025045.1). Classification (NCBI taxonomy): domain Eukaryota; kingdom Metazoa; phylum Chordata; class Mammalia; order Rodentia; family Cricetidae; genus Sigmodon; species Sigmodon hispidus. The sequence goes on from PVIH01008567.1 coordinate 20,218, forward strand.
CATATATCAACTCAGAAAACAGCCCTGACATGCATAAGCCCTTTCCAAGCACTAATGTCAAGTCCATGAGAAAGAGCTTGATTGCTAAACAGACTTTCTAATGAAAAATAAAAAATGAATCATAGGGAGGTCAAGTCAACTGCCAAGGTCACTCACTAGTAAATGTCAGGGTCAGTACTTGAACTATGAGCCTGGCTCTGACTTATAAACAAAATCCTATTCTTTATCAGTAAGAAAATGTGGAGGATAACTCAAGAGCCCAAAATTCAGGAGCCCAAAAAGCTTCTCTCTTTACAGATTTCTCACAATTGGATCCCTTTCGATGTTTAAAGTGTCTTTTTAAAAAGGAGAGAGGAAAAAAAAAGCATTCTGGGAGGAGGCAGTACCCATACACAAGGTAACTATTATTGGAAAGACGGGAAAGATAATTGGGGGGGGAATAAATGTGGGAAGACCATAGGAGCAGGAGCCTCGCCAGACTGATAGAATTAGACAAAAATATGACCCAAGTCACTGCTACTAAATACCAGTGGGGCCTCCAGAGCCTGTGGTAAGGGCTGGTGTTGCTTCCTTGGCTGGCAGATTGCTTATTTTGGCTCTGACCTTCCAGAAATGCTCAGTAATGATGATAATACGGGATGGATGGCGGGCCTACAATCTCTGTGGTTTGGCAAGTGTGTCTTAGAACTGCATGTGCCCTCCCTGGGGACCCCGCCCCCGGTGTGGGGGAAGGGCTCTTCAGACTGGGTTGTCAGCAGCACAGTCTTATCCCACTCTGGGTGTAGTCAAGACCCTCCAGCACAGTAATTGTTGCAGTTTGTACCTAATAGTTTTCCTAATGGAATCTAATAATACGGATGGATGCAAACACAAGTCAACAGGAAAACATCACTCTGTGAATCACAATCTGAATCCACCAAATGCACAGCTACCTCCAGACACTTTCGCCTGGGAGAAAGGATTCTGTGTAAACAACAGTCAACACAATGGCATGAATTGGGAAGAATCTTCAGGGTCAGGAAATGGCAAGGGTGTTCAAAGCCCTATTACAGGAAATTGACTTCATGGAGCTGTGCTCAAATGTTATGTGAAAAGCCAGTGCTGAAGGCCATTACAAGAGAGAGCCAGAAGAACATCATGCCTGTACTTGTTCTAGATGGTTACACAGGTCTTCTTCATGACTATTGAGGTTTGACTGTGGTTTGTCCCAACAAAACACAGGGTGAGGGCTGGTCCACAGATAAAAATGGCAAAGACCTTAAGAGGCAATAGGACTTCCCAAGGCTGCATCATCATGAGTGGAGGAAGCTTTTCTTGAGAAATGGGTTAGCTACCACAGAAGTCAGTCCCCCTTTGCACAGTAGCTCCGCATGTGCCACCCACCGAGTTATGGTGCAGCATGAGGTTCATACCAGACACAGCTGCTCAGTGTGAACTTCCTGTGTCCAGAACCACAAGGTGAATAAACTCCTTTTCTTTATAGACTACTCCATCTCAAATATTCCATTATAGTACCATAAAATATCCTAAGACAATTTGTACTTTGTATGCTCTAAAACCTCTGCATGAGAAATATAGTTTAAATTTAAGGATGATAGTACGTCTTCTAAAAGACAGGAATGATTCAGCTATTTTGATCATGGAAACAATATAGTTTCATTTCTGCTTGGCTTCTAAGAATCTCAGTAGGCTTAAATAAAGATCGCATTAAGAAATAAATAATGGGGCTGGAGAGATAGCTCAGAGGTTAAGAACACTAGCTGTTCTTCCAGAGATCCTGAGTTCAATTCCCAGCAACTACTTGGTGGTCACAAGCATCTATAATGAGATCTAGTGCCCTCTTTCTGGTTCTTCAGGCATACATGCAAGCAGAACATTACAATAAATAACTATTTAAAAAAATTAAGATGAGTGGTGGCACTCACTTTTAATCCCAGCACTCTGGAGGAAGAGACAGGTGGATCTCTATGAGTTCAAGGCCAGCCTGGTCTACAGAGCTAGTTCCAGGACTACACAGAAAAACCCTGTCTTTAAAAAAATTAAAATTAAAGAAGGAGAAGGGGAGGAAGGAAGGGAGGGAGGGAAGGAGAGAAGGAGGGAGGAAAGAAGGGAGGAGGAAAGGAGGGAGGGAGGGGGAAGGAAGGTAAAAAGGGAGGGAGGAAAGAAGGGAGGGAGGGAGGGAGGGAGGGAATGAACAATGAGGATTGGAGATATGAGACACCTCCATAGCTAAGAACATTCAGGCTCTAGTGGAAGACCCACACGTTTGGTTCCAGCACCTACAACCATCTATAGCTCCAGTTGCAAAAAGTCTGATGCCCTGATGCCCTCCCTGTCCCCCAGTGTCACCAAGCACACACACGGTACACTTATACATATGCAGGCAAACACTCACACACATAAATCATAAACAACATACTTTTAAACTAAAACCATAATGTGTTTTCAATTCTTTTTTTCCTTTGCCCTAGGCTTCAACTTTAGATTCATGAACTTATTGAATGTATATTCTTAGTTAAGTAATTCATAAACTTTTATTTTAAGCAAAAAGGCATTGTCAATATAAATATAAGAGAAAATTGAGCCCGAAGACACCAGATTGGACAGTTACGCTGAGAGGCAATGGAAAGCAAGAACGCATCCGGAGGAGGGGTGAAATGTGAGCTGCAGGGGGCTGCACAGAGCTGCAGGTCTAAGGAGGACTTGGCTGCATTGCACTCTTGCTTTGGTTCACCCTTGCTGGCTGCTCTCCTGCCTCTCCCTATTAAACGGGAATGTTTGCTCTGTGTGTCTTACAAGTGTGGCACTTTCCTTTTTGTTTTACAGAGACTCCCAGTCAAGAGTTTAACTCAATGATGAATTTCTCTACCTCTTGAATCAAGGACATAAGTGGCTTTAGCAACTGAGACAATATCATGTGGGACACAGACTTGAAAAATACTTGTAAGGGCAGAAGGCATAGCTCAGGGGTAGGGAAAGCGCCTGCACTGGACCCCAAATTTAAAATAAAAGGAAAATGAGAGAAAGGGGTAGAAGGGAAGAGGGAGGGAGCAAAGGAAATATGGAAGGGAGGAAGAGAGGGAGGGAGAGAGGCAAGGAAGGAGAACTAAGGGAAAGGAAACTGGACTTCGGCTTTTCCCTCCTGCTGTATTCATACCCTGAGACTTCCACTTAAACAGCTGGGGGCTGGGAAGACGGCTCTGTGGCCAGGGAGCTTGCTCTGCACGCATGAGGACCTGAAATCAAATCCCCAGCATTCATGTAAAATGCTGATCATGGCTATAAGGGCCACCAACTCCAGCACCGGGAAGCTGGGACAGTGGGTGTTGACAGGTCTCTGGTCAACCAGCCTCGAGAAAACTGTAAACTTAGGTTTCGGTGAGAAGCTGCCTCAAGAAATAATGAAGACACCAATATCCTGCTGTGCTGTGTGTACCCACATGCTTGCAGGCAATACACACACAATAATCAAAATCATAAACATCATCACAATAAAACAAGTAGGCATGTAATCCAGTCACCTCCATCATCCCAGATGATAACCAATCCAGAATCAGTACTGTGTAACACTGAAGACAGGTAAGCTTAGCCAGGACAGACTCACTGCCAAACTGAAACCAGTCCAAATGGTTATCTTAAACCCTAAAATCGTGTGAAGACTTCTTACCCAGCAAAAACTAACTGATAATATTAAAATAGCTGCCTTTGCATTTCAATACACATACTTGAAGAAAATATTCCTTTATGAATTAAGCTGATTTGAATTACTTATTTTTCCTTATTTGCAAAAATCTTAGTAATTCACAAATACCTCTGAAAATGTTATATCTTCACAGAAGCCTTAAAGAATAGTCAAATATTCAAACAACTTTTAAAAATGCCACTGTCCACACAGTTATATATTGTGGTGATTTACTCCCCAGCGGTTTGTGTGCTTGGTGTAGCATCTAACACAGAAATGCTGAGGCTGCAGGGCCTCTGAGTGGTGGGGCATGCTGGGAAATAATAGGATCAGTGGTGCTCACCCTTGAAGAGAACTGATAAAGTCTTCTTGGGATCCTAGTTAGCACCGATGAAGTACTGTAAGAGTGACATCAGAACCGGCTTTCTGTCTGGCCATGTGACCTCTCTCTCACATGTACTCCCCTAGGAGGCTATCTGCCATGTTGTGATGTGCCCAAATGGGTGTGACAAGGACTGAGCCTCCAGAACTGTGAGCTAAATAAACCTCTTAGTAATGAACCCAGTCTTTTGTTACAGAAATAAAAAAAATGAACCAAGACACAAACACACACACACACACACACACACACACACACACACTTCCAAAGCCTCCATGACCCTCTCTCTTCCATGGTGTATCAACTTTTGGTTTATATGTGCTGCCAAATCAATTACTCCATTGTCATTTCGTGAAAACACCGATGACCCTGCTTCTTGCTTCCATCACACACCCCTACTACTTTGTCCCATAGTCCGCTCTTGTCAGAGTGAATTATTTTCTCACCCACCATGTCCTTGCCTCCAGTCCTTGCTAGTGTTCTTACACTCATATTTATTTAACAAATACTTGTAAAGTAGCAACTGTCACAAAGCATTTTTATTATAATAGTTTCTGAGGCAAAGAGAGAAAAGAGTCTGTCGTTACAAACTCCCCTCAGTTTGGAATTGCTTGGTCAATACGACTAAATTAAGCAGCACCTTCTGGGGAGCTTTTCCTGCATGTCCTCTCTCTGTCAGATCCCCTCCCGCCCTGTGCAATGTAGTAGGTAAAGCAGGTGAGCTCCCTTCCTCCACTGCAGAATGAACGTTACAATAATGACTCGCTTTATTTGGTCACTGTAAAGATTGTAAAAGCCTAGTATATAACTAGCACACAATGAACATCTCTGTAAGCATCGGCCAACCAAAACTCCATGTAACATTCTATACCACTGCACATGTTCATGTCCCAAATACTTACTCAAATGTCACATTAGCAGACAGAGTCTTTCTTACCTATCCAAAATATTTCAACCCACCTCTACTTTCCACCTCATAAACTGCTTTTTACTCAAGGATTTTCCACTTTATGTAATCTTACCATTTGTTTTTCATGTCTCTCCCTCCCTCGTGAAGTTCTGTAACAGTGAATCTTAATCCCTGCCCCACCCTGTGCCTCAAATACTGCCTGGCACGAAGTACATGTTCTATAAAGATGTAGCTGCATCACATGTGAACCAAATGTGGTTTCCATGAATGGTATCAACTAAAGTACAAAGATTTTATTTTTATCATAATCTTCGATGACAGAGTCCCCTTTGTTAATATTACAAATCTCATTTATCATATTTTTATTCCTAAATACTCTAAAAACACCACTTTTAGAATAATAAAAAAAAAATGTGAGGGCTCTACACATATTCCTGGTGAGATTAGGAAGCTAAATCTATTTTACCCACTAAAGATGATGTGTTGTCAAAGGGATCAGGATCATGATGAGGAGACCCACAGAGTAGGCTGAGGAACCTTCATGAATCTAAACCCTCCAAATGTAGATGATGGCATGGGGAGTTTGTGGAGCCTCTTGCAATAGGACCAGAGTTTATTCCTGGCTCATGAACTGGCTTCTCGGAGTCCAGATCCCTCAGGGGAACACCTTTCTCAGCCTTGATACTTGAGGGAGGGACCCAGTTCTACTTCAGCTGAATATGCCAGACTGAAATGACTCACCTTGGAATTCGTTACCCTCTCTGAGGAGTGAATGGGAGGTTGGGGTGAGAAAGGCTGGGAGAAGGGGCAGGAGGGGGAGCAGTGGTGGGTATGGGAAAAATTTTAAATAAAAAAAGATGGTGTGTTTCCCACTTCAACTCAACTCTGAAACTTCTCAAAGCTAAAGTTCATTTGCAGAAGCTCATTCTCATTATTTTATGTCAATTTTTATGACTTTTAACTAAAAATGCCTGACTTAGAAATAGCTATTATTTACATTATTCAAATTCTGGTCAATAAGAAAAAAAATAACAAAACAAAAAAACCATGATTTAACCACTTTCTTACAGTTACATAAAGTCTGATCCTATCTCTAAAAGAGGATTGTTAGATGGCAGAAAATAAGCGGTTTGCAGCTTTAGGAATTTCCCCATCTCGGTCACATGGTGCGTTCTATGACAGCATCTCTTTTGATTTGTTTTCTCCTCTATAGATTACTCTTTCATCTGAAGATGTAAGAGGCAGAGAAAGATTCAGAAAGTTCTAGAGTGCTGGTAAAGAGGGGCTGTCTTCATCACTAGTGTTATTACAACGCTCTCTAACTCACATGTCCAGATAAAGGACACACTTCATAGAGGGAGAGGGCTAAAAACCCATCCCCCGGCATAAACGCCTGACGCTGGAGACATGTTCAACACCTAGTGTATCAGAAGCCAAATAATCAGAATAGTCTATCACAGAAGAGGGAGCCTAGGACTAGCCCTACCTGGAGTAGAATTCCTTGGTTAATTTGGATAAATGTAACTTAACTCTGATTTGAGTCTAAAATGATAGACTTTTGAATAAAAGCCAAAATAATGACATGCTATTTGAATAAAAGCCAAAATAATGACATACTCTTACCAAAAAAATTGATAATTTTGTGTAAGTGAATGCATTTTTCTCTTCATTAAGGCAGGTACCAGATCACATGTCCCACTTTGGTTACAACTTCAGTCTCTGGGGATGCAAAGAGATATGAGGCAAACCCTATATTCAAAAATCTTGCAGTGGTCCAAAGGAAACACTACACTGGAGCCAGTGATTAATTGGAACCTTGTAGGCTCAGTAGCTTCAACCAAGGAGGAAGAACCCTATTAAACCCACTCTTCTAGTCACCAATCTCACAAAAGCATGCAGAGGCAGGCAGGGTATTGAGTGAGGAAATGTGAATTGAATTCTTCTGTAGCCAACAACACACTATCCATTTGCCTCCTAATTCAGAGACTTCAACTTCATAAGCCATTTTACTGTTTACTTTTCCTTTCCTATAACGTACCAACCACATGACTAGAGAAACCCAAAAAGATCAAAAAATAGCCCTGACTTCTGTCAACACCACCCACAAAAGAAAAAAAAAATGACACTTAATACGCCTAAGAAAGCGTGCAAAGACAGACGATAGGCAGCCTTTAGGCCAGCCGAGCACGCTAAGCCCACCTGTTACTGCAGAAGCTCTGGCTGACCCTGATGCTCACCCACACCAGCTGGGGGATCATTTGAAGTTATATATACTACTGAGCAATTTCTCATAATGTAACATAAAGCTTTAGGAACTGAGCCTGTGTAGTATAAACCCCTTAAAGATCACAATACTTAGAGATACAGATACGTATAAATATTTGTTAGTCAAACCAAATTCCAGTTGCTTGGTATTTTCTTTGGAGTCTGCCCATGTCGTTACACTGAAATGTGATATATATACAGATTCTTGAGTGACTGCAAGTGAGATAACGTGACCCTCTACACACAGTGGTGGTTTAGAATTACACTGGCTTATGGGATTTTCATCGTAGACAACTCAGTTTATTCCAAGCCTGGAACATTTTATTTCCTGAGCAACAAAGGAAAACTTGATGGTACCTAAGTGTCAACACAACAGTGGGGAGTTTTGATTCCTTAGAAGCCACTAATTTGCCATTTTTACATAATTGTTTTATAGGAATTCAACAAACATGCATTAAGCATTCTATTTATTAAAATACAAGAGAATTACTAAATGATAGTATGCATTGCCACTATAATTTTTTCATAACCATGATTAAGAGAAAATCGGACTTTATAACAGGAAATTTAATTCCGCATGCCTGAACTAGGGCATCCTCAGGCACAGGCAGCAAGTTTCTTCCTGACAGTAACTGATGCCAATGTCTCCTTGCTTGTTTTCAGTGGGCAGGGTCTTGCTAATCTCCCTGTCTCAGCCTCCCAAGTAGCTGGGATTACTGGCCTGAGCCACTGGGGCCTCACTTGTATTTTTGAAATTTTAAGTACAATTGAAGAAACAGAAACCACATGATGTGTGACTCACTGAGAATGGGGGGTGAGGGGAGTAGTCTCAATCCAATAATAAACTAGCATTCTGTCGAATCCAAATTGAGGAAATTTGACCAAAAAAAATTGGCCTACACCCCAAAAATGTCAACATCACAGCAGACTCAGAAGACAGATTATTCTACAATAAAAAAAAAACTAAAGAAGCATAACGATTAAATACAGTGACTGACCCCTAAATAAATTCTAGATCAGAAAAAGAAATTAAAAGAAGAGGGTATGGGGAATATTATTATGTAGCCAACTGGGAAATGTAAATATGAACTGCATATTAGATAATAGTATTACAGCATTATTAAATTTTCCAAGAACGACAATTATATTGTGGCTATGTTGAAGGCTCGCTCCAAGATGTGCTCTGAAATGTTGAGGATGATGTTTGCCATTTACTCTCTAAGGGTTCAAGAGAAAATTAAGATAAAGCAAACACAACACAGTGTTTGCACGGCTCCAGGCTAAAGGGCCAGATGCCTATGCTCTTCTCTCCCACATCTTACATATATTTGATTTTTCATGATGGAAAATGAAGGGAAAAACTGAAGTGCTACATTAACAATCCATTTAATTATAGTCAAATACATGTGTGCAGGTGTTCACAAAAACTACCACTAACAATTTAATCCCAAAAATTAAAACAAATGTATAACTATAAAGATAGTGCATCAACACATGAGTTTCTTTGAATTATTCTTGAAGAAAATGACATCTTCTAAGCTTTTCTGATAATTTTTTGCTTTATCATCAAATTCTCTTCACCAAACTTTTTTGCTTTGTTATCAAATTTAGTCATTACAAACTTATTGTTTAAAATAGTAAATATAATACTTGTAAAATCTGGCAATAATATTAATCATAACATTAAGCCATTAAAAAAATAAACAGTAGTATCACTTCAGTTATAGATACTCCAATGGGCATTTTCATCTCTTCACTATGAAGAGCCCTTCTTAAGTCATGGAGTCCTGGCTGCAGGAACAAGTGGGCAGAAGACACACTGATGAGATACTTCCTGGACACCCTGTAAGCACAGAGTTTACTTCCCTCCCTACCCAGGAGCGATTCTAGGCTTTGATGACCACACATAAAGTTCTACAGGCCTTGCTTCCACTTGATTTAAGAAATTAACAACTGTTAATAGCCCAAAACATCTTCTTATGTGGAGTATTACCCAAGAACTTTGAAATAACTATCTGTTCACATGGTTAAAAGAATTAAATCAACATATTGGTCAAAGAGTAACTTGGGTGGCACTCATTAAAATCTATCATTTGAAAGTGATACCAAAAAAAGCCACCCTCCAGACTGGATTGGTTCTGATAAAAGGCAGGATCTGTGATGTCCACAGCACAGCCTGGGTTTCTCAAGATTAGTTTTACAAAGCACTTGTTAGAAGAAATAAAATGGGAGCTTTAATGATGCTCCCACTACTGTTCCAAGAAGTTATGATGCTTTGTAGGAAAAAGAGTTTAATTACAGATAAAGATGTTCATGAAGTAAATTACTTGAATGTGTCTGTTAGGAACTTGACAGAGAGAGGCTACACATGTGGAATGAAACCAGAAATGTTAACTTCGCCACCCAGAATACAAGTCGTCCTGTCCTGGAGGATTTATCCTTTGATAGATTTATTTTTGCAGAAAAGTAACAAGAAAAACTCTAGTTTCCTCATTAGTCATTTCAGTCACATAATAACAAAGTGATGGCCAGAGAAGCATAATGAAGTCATGAGATAAGAATTAGAAGCAGTAAGAACACCACATTGGAGAAGGGTGTAAAACTGGACCATAAAAATAAGAATACTGTCAGCATTTATGGACTCAAAACCGGTGTCAAAAGTGGGACTTTTCTAGGGCCAGCTCCCTTGAAGAGACCAGTGCCCATGAAGCATTCTTGATCAGAAACTCCAATAGGCTCAGTTTTCTTCTCTAGCTTTGTTTTCCCCCAAAAGTAATGTTAACTAACATTTGAGTCCCTAGGCTGTGTGAGGAAAGTGGGTGTTGAGATCCATGTAGAATTCCCAGGATAACTGGGAAAGAAGCAAAAGAGCACAAATCTGGAAGTATCTAGAAGATTCCAGTCCAGGAGTGCAGAAGGCTGCCCCCAACACTGCACTGCATAGCACCTTACCAAAGGAGACAGCAACAACAGCCTGGGAACACCCCACTCACCTAAGCCCTCACCAACAGGAGACGGGATCACAGAGTCAGCAGCACTGTATAGGAGCATGTAGCAATCCCTCTGGAAGAAAACTGTGTCAACCAGTTGGATGATACCAGAAAAGATGGCTTCAGGATAGCTAACAGCCAGATGCTTAACAATGGATTCCATTCAAACGTCACTTCCTATACTCTATGTTATTAGCTACTCACAATTTCAGCATTACTGACAATTGGTGATTGCTATATTCTATAATATTTTCTCTTCCCAACCATCACTACTCTCCTTGTTCTGAGTACATCATCTGAAATCTCCTTGCTCTTCATTGGCTAGCCTCTCTGTATCTCTCAGCTAGAATGCAAGCCTCTTCAGGTCACTGTAGCTCTGGTCTGCCTCTTTCCTACAATGGTGTCTGTGTCAGTAAATGATGCTGAATAAAAGAATGAAAATAAAGTCATTCTTATTACTTGGACCTCTTGGTTCCCAGGATTAGAAAAAAAGTTTTAAAGCTACTACTCAAAGTCTCTGCTCATTTTCTAGGAGCTCAAAATGCATCTAACATGTACCATCTGCAGAGCAGAGGGCATTGTTGTAATAATGATGTCAGTAACAAGATCACTTACACCTCACTGTCAGATGCTGCACTTTATACATCCCATCCTCACAACATTAACACAGTCCTGCTCGTGAGTAGGATAGCCAAAGTAAGCCAGCTCTGAAGCCATGAGCTGGGAGACCCAGATCCAAAGGACTCTGCAGGCCCTGCTCTTTGCTCTACACCACAGAGCTGAAATTAACTTCTTTGATGTTTTGTTTTTGTTTTTGTTTTTTTGGTTTTCTTGAGCAGACCAAGCTGCTGCCCTGTGTCTTATTCCCTTACCAATTGTTGAGAATTTATATCCATGTTCCCACACTCTAAGTAACTTCCAAAAGCAGCTCCAAGTGTCTTGCCTATGGGACACTAGGAGAAAACTTAATATGTCACATACTTGTTTCCCTCTAGTCCATCTCTTGGGAGATAGCTAGTAAAATACTAGTAAGTTACTGTGTTTGTGTTCATGTGTGCACCAACACATAACCTGGGGATGTGGCAGGGTGTACTTTCTCATAAACATGAGAGCAGAAACCAGAGGTAAAATGTTGATAATAATTCTTAAGGAGCCAACCACCTTGGGTTTGGGGGTTGTTTGTCATTGTTGGGGGTTCTTTTTGAAACAGAGTCTCATCTAGGAACCATGGCTGCAAACTCAACAATCAAGAAGAACCTTGAACTTCTTACCATCCTACCTGAACCTCCCAAGTTTTAGGACAGGTATATACACCCTACCCAGCTTTATAC
>PVIH01008567.1:31874-89888 GCA_004025045.1 Sigmodon hispidus
AAAAAAAAAAAAAAAAAAAAAAAAAAAAAAAAAAAAAAAAAAAAAAAAAAAAAAACCACACACACTATACCAACCAAGCTATCTCCTTAGGCCTAAATTACTTTTATATGCCCATATTACTTCCTCAAATATATTTTTCTAGTCTCACTCCTGAGCTTTATCACCTAAGATCGAATTCCAGTCCCCTACTTTCACAAGAGCAAAGACCTTTAGAATAATTAAGTCAGAAAAAAAAATATACCAGCTAAGACACTTCCCAATTCTGAAAAAAAGTCAATAAGTTGCTCAACATGCTTTTAAGATAGTGAGTTATTAAAAATTTAATAGAAAAATGCTCAGAAGAGAAAACAGAATTTATGTCGACAAAGACTAACCCTCCAAAATTAAATTTGAGAATAGTTAGATTTGATGAATGAGACTTTTAAACACAACCATTTCAAGGGATGTGGTATTTGCAAATTAGACCAAAGTGCTTAGTTTTTTCTTAATTACTGTTACAAAACATTTTAATTAATGCATTTTTGTTGCAAATACCATTAAACCTGATAGGAGTAGCTCATCCAAACGTGAGACGAAGTCTCAGCATTGCACTCATGTGGAAATACATTTATTAAATTTAAATCTTATTAACTTGAGAACTATAAGTTTGGAAAAGATTTTTAACCATTTGAATTTCCCCATTTGAGGTGGTGCATATGTTAACCAGCTTGATCTAATTATCCGACATTGCACTCATAACTGCACTTTATTTTCATGGCAGGAACTGTGCACTTTGAAACGCTTCACAGTGATTTATGGCATGAATGATCTGGATCTGTCCTGAGAGCCCTGGGAAAGGGTTTCACTCTCAGTCCCCGTGCTCTTGCTTTTTATTCTCTGTCATTCTTTTCTTCTTCACTTACTCATTTGCTTTAATTAAAACTAAAAGCACACTCCCCTCAAAGTAAAGCACGTGTGGTCAGTTCCAGGGCTCAGCTGCCTCTAGTATCTCCATCTAGTGGCCATTGAAATTACAGGCTTGTTTTTAGCTAATAAATGCTCAATTGACAAGTTTGTCAAACAAAACAATTATAAGAGAAACAAAAAACAGAACCCAGAAGAAAGATATCAGGTATTTTCCTGCACCTGGATTCTCAATAAGCATACAGAGAGACTGCTATGTTGGGACAGCAGAACCAGAACCTACTTTTTTTATTATTATTTTGTTAAAATTTAGATAGAGAATTCCAGTATTTCTGCTTTGCTTCTAATAAAATCTAAAATCTTGTAAAAATCCATTCAAATATTTAGATATAGCACAAGTTTGATGATGATAACTTTTCAAAAAAGAAAAAAAAAACCTTGCAGTCACCTCTTACCTTCCAGAATATTAGTGTTAATACTGAGCACAAAGCCTACCAATAGTTTAAGTGCATTTATTTTACTAGTGAGAAAACTAAAGCCATAAATGATGAGAGACATTTATTTCCTCAATTATAAACTGAGATCCATGGGACCAAAAGGCAGGCCAGCTCTGTTCTTCAGTCCCACAGGCCCGAGCAGGCAGTCACCGCTGTCTGTGGGCTAAGAACTCATTTTATGCTTTTCTTTAGTTAATACAAACATAGCAGTAATAAGAGAAAAGCAGCTGTTTCACAGCTGATGGTAGTAATGATAATTTGCTAATTTAATCCAATTGGATTGCCTCCTTAGGGTGTAAAACTACCCGAGGAAAGTGGCACAACCACCTATTTCTTTAGGGAGACCATTGCCAGACTGATTGATTATATACTTCTTTTATTATTCTTAATGGGTATAAATACCCTTTAATATGGAAAAGTCATCCTTGTTGTCAACTACCAGTGGCTGGGTGGGGTGACCCTGAGCCTGTCCCTGGGTGACTATGCCTACAGTTACTTTTGTGCAGCTCAGTTGACCAGGATAGGGGCTTCAGGCCTTAGGTGAAGTTGAGGGAACAAAAGAAATATCTACCATCTCTATTTGACATAGCACAGTCAAGAGTGCTGCAGCTGCTTCCAGAACATCTATGAATGGCAAAACTCCAGTCTTCTGAGGTGGCAGACCTACCTCACTGTACAGCTTAGCCAGCAGACTATGGTGATGAACAGATGCTAAGCTGCATTGTTCATGATTCAAGAGTATGGATCTTGCTACACAAAAGTGATTAGGGAAATATCCACATTTACATCACAAAGCAGACTCAAGTTGGAGGCCTCTGAGTAAACTTTGGAAGATACAAGGCTAAAGGGCAGCAGACTGGACAGCCCTGGGGCCCATCATGAGGAAAGGCAGCTTCTTCCCAAGGAATTCTAACTATTATCCTGAATCTATCAGGCTTTTCAGTGAGCAAGTCCTTCACTACAAATCAAAAATTAAAGTATTAGTGTATCTTCAACTTAAGAAAGAAAAAATGGGGTGCTCTGACAATTGTCCTATTCATAAGAGCCCAGCACTGAAGACACACATCTGTAATCCCACACTTAGCAGCCCAGTACTGAGGACACACATCTGTAATCTCACACTTAGCAGCCCGGTACTGAGGGCACACATCTGTAATCCTAACACTTAGCAGCCTAGTACTGAGGACACACATCTGTAATCCCACACTTAGCAGACCAGTACTGAGGGCACACATCTGTAATCCCACACTTAGCAGCCCAGTACTGAGGACACACATCTGTAATCCCAACACTTAGCAGCCCAGTACTGAGGGCACACATCTGTAATCCCACACTTAGCAGCCCAGTACTGAGGACACACATCTGTAATCCCAACACTTACCAGCCCAGTACTGAGGACACACATCTGTAATCCCACACTTAGCAGCCCAGTACTGAGGACACACATCTGTAATCCTAACACTTACCAGCCCAGTACTGAGGACACACATCTGTAATCCCACACTTAGCAGCCCAGTACTGAGGACACACATCTGTAATCCTAACACTTACCAGCCCAGTACTGAGGACACACATCTGTAATTCCAATACCTAAGAGGAGGAAGCAGGAAATTGGGATCTTGAGGCCAGCCTGAATACAGAACAAGTATCACAAGACCCTGTTCCAATGCATAAAGAAACTCAAATAGAAAACTGGCCTGAAGAAGAGCAGATGTGTGCTCTTTTAGTTGTTAGGATAGAAGTGTTAGTCATAAATTATCTTCTTACATTACTGGACTGATGATATAGCTTGTTCTAATTTTTATATATAAGGTCATGAGAGACTAACTTATCATTTTCTTGTGATTTTCTTATCAAGTCTAGAATCAAGAAGTCACACATGGTTTCATGTCAAGTTAAACTGCCTTCATTAAAATATTGAGTACTAGTTTCTATCATAGCTTTTTTAAAAAATGTGATACCCAGAATCCTTCACCACTTCTAATTCTATGTTAATCTAAATTTCTCACCTACATCATAGGCTACTTGAGGCCAAGAGCTACCTAAGAAGAGGTTCTGCACTAAATAGCTCATCTTTTGCTCTGGATTTAGCAAGATTTCAAGAAATCATATCCCTTTGACCACATACAAACTGTCCTCTAGAACAGAGTCAGCTCACACTAGTGAGCATGGATATGAAGATATGTAACCCATTTGCATTGGATTTGGAATGCAAACAGGGCCACAGATAATCTCACCTTGATGAAGTCACCTGGTCCAAGATACTTGTTACATTATACCATGCCCTGCTGACTATAAAAACATCTAGTTTTGGAGTGAACACATGTGCACTAGAATCTCAACAACTCCAAGTGACTAGTCTTTGATAACATTAAATAAATTGTCTAATTTCAATATTTCCCTTGAAAGTTTAAAATAATAATGACTTTAAGAGCTGCCATGGGTGGGCTCAGCAGTTAAGAGCACTTGGCTTCTTCCAAAGGGCCAGGGTTCAATTCCCAGCACCCACAGGGCAGCTAACCACAGTATATGTCTCCAGTCCCAGGGGGAAATGATGCCACCTTCTGGTACCTATTGTGTACTGCACACATGTGGTACATGGGTACATGCAGGCAAAACACCCACACACATAAAAATGATAAATAAACTTTAAAATGTTAAAAAGAGACTCTTTAAAAAGCTGCCACAGTAAGAGATGGTGTATTGGATACATCTAGAGGCATAAGAATGAGGGAGAGAAAAAGCATGTTTTACATACATTCTAACCTGGGATTTTAAGGTCTTAGTTTTCAGTTGTAACTCCTAGATCCTCGCCTCCAGAGCCAATCTCAAACTTTGCAAACAGCCCCTACTTGTACCCTTCCCTGGCAGAATCACCTTCTTCTCCATATAACACAGTCTACCTTTGGACTCCTTCTACAACTATAAACTTACAGAAATTCCCCTAACCAGGATCTTTCTTTCTAGTCTTCCCTGTTTTCTTCCTCTATTTTTCTAAAATCTGAGGAAGGTCAGTGGGTTGGAAGAATGAGCGCAGCCCAACTCACCCCGTGGAGTGGAAAAGCTAACATTGTTCTTGTTATAAAAGCAGAAATTGAGGCACAGGGCATCCTCACAAGTTATAGATAGATAAGTGGCCACAAAGCAGGACAACAAAGCAGGAGATAGCATTGCTCTGTACACCGGAAAATATGGTTTGTAGATCAAGATTAAGCAACTCTTGACCAAAGGGCCTTCTACCCCATGAAACATGGACACGTAGTAAGAGATAAAACACATCTGAATTTGACATAGGAATATCTGCCCTGAATCTTTATCCTTCTAGTATTTTCTGTGGATAAAGTAAAAATAGTAAATAGGACTATGCATGTGTAGGATACTTAACATCTATCACCTGCATAATTCCAACTAATTATTTAAATATTGGATAATATTTAACAGATTGTTACATGCACATCAAAATGTGGGACCTCAAAACACTTTACTCTGTTAATGACGAGGACCCCCCACATCACAATCAAAGCTTAGAAGATAGCCATTCATGTGAACAAATTTTCAGTGGTAGTTACCTCAAAACTACTCAGAAAGATGTGACCCACATTGTCCTGTCCTCTTTTCCCAGTTGTTCTGGCTTGCCTTCGTTTATGTTAAAGGTCAGCATGAATCTTAGTCTGGAGAGGGAAATAGGGAGGTGGGAGTGACCTAAACAGCCTCTGCAATTGTACATCTTAGCCACAAAGTCACATCACCCAAGGGAACCCTAACCTATAAAGGATTGGCACGCTCCAGTCTTCCAGTCGGCAAAGAGCAAAACCAGAGAGTCAAACACCATGCCTCAAAGTTAAAAGAAAGGGCTCTTTTTATTGATAAAACTATGTGGATGGCTTTGTATTTACATTATTAGCTTAAAACGTCAAACCTATTTAAATCCAGGCCACCCATGGCTAACACTGA
Organism: Sigmodon hispidus; assembly: GCA_004025045.1. NCBI lineage: Eukaryota > Metazoa > Chordata > Mammalia > Rodentia > Cricetidae > Sigmodon > Sigmodon hispidus. The sequence continues at coordinate 37,229 of PVIH01008567.1, forward strand.
AGCTTCCTGGGTTTTGTACAGTGAGCACATGGCTTTAGTCCATCCTCAACACTTAATTAAAAGGGTTTTTTTCCAAGATTGCTCTGGATTTGCCATCCTCTCAGGAGCCAGCTGCTACGGCACATTAGCAGTCACTATCCGGCTGGAATGTTGTAGCTATTTTCCTTCACTGTTCTGTGGATGAGATTTGCGTTATTGTGGGCAAACTGCAGCACTGTCCTTGTGTGGACTTCTAAGCACAATGGTTAGTGACAGTGCAAATTGTCTGCTGATTTTCCTCATATCATGTAGCACTGCTATTAAAACATTCAAATTTTACTTGAAACTTTTGGATAATTGTCAGGTTCTTTTTGTTTTATAATATAGACATTTTAAGCTCAAGGTCTCATCCTTAAGGGCAAGGATATTTCCCTTAAATGTAGCTATACATAGATAGACAGATAGATAGATATAGATGTGTATATATACAAGTGTGTGTGTGTGTGTGTGTGTGAAGTGTGTGTGTGTGTGTGTGCATGCCCTTAAAGGAAATGGCCCCTATAAATGGGCAAGGTGGAATCTTGAATACATGTATTACAGCACCTCAAACATCCCATCACAAGATTTCAAACCTCAAAAACACTGTTCAGCAAGCATCACCTCATCCTCATGTCTAAGTGACTAATTTAGCAACTAGAAACTATTCGTGTAGATGAGAGTTGCTATTGGGAATTTCATGAGCTGCACAGGAGTCCAGGCCTTGGGGGATTTGTATGTGTAAAACTGGCCTAGGGGACTGTTTTAATGCTTGGGTAGGCTCCCTCTGCCTGAAATAGACTTGGGATGTTCCTGGTACTTGAAAGCAGAACTCAGCTTTTGCCATGAAATCCTTTGTTTAACATTAGTAAGGAAGTGCAGTTTCAACCCTGACATCTTATATAATGAATTCTCAGTCAGTAAAGGTGGTCACATTCTACAACAAGCACTCAGTGCCAGGAGAGCTTTATCATTTCTCTTCTTTGAATAGCATGGGCGTGGGGAGTTGATAGGGCACTTTAAAAGAAATAGCCAGTGGGGACCATCTTGCAACCCACAGTTCAGAACCTCCCATACACAGGCTTTTCAGCCAGAGACAGTCCTGCATCACGTGGCTCCCAACCACCTGTCAACTACCTTCCACTTGTGTCCCTCACTCACAGCCCTGACTCCCAGACACAGGGTCCACACTCTTCCTCAAAGAACACAGACTTCTTTGACCTCTCTTCCACCTGTCCCATTCTCAGCCTCTCCCTCAGGTCTCCCTTCAAATCCTCCTAGCTAAAGCGGCAGCTTCCTCTGCTGATGGAAACTTGTGTTTCCTCACAGCACTTGGAGACATTCCGTGTTCACCTCTCCACTTATTACCCAAGGCCCACCACTAACAACATGGAAATTTCACAAGAGTGGGGATTTCCTGGATTTGTTTATAGCTGTATCTCTGATGTCCACAGCAATGCCTGGCATACAGTAAGATAAATGTCTTCAAGTCACTATCTCCAGACCTTAGGATGTAAGTTTATACAATGCCTGAAAATTCTAAATTTCCGGGCAACACCCATTATGGACCCAATGTTGTTCCTGAGAAAACAATGCATGTTTCACCTAACAAACAGGATTCTTGATACCACCAATTTCTCCTCCTACAGCAATGAACTACAACCTCCAAGGAAAGTTTTTATGCCCAACCGGTTACTTTGCATGGGTTATACCCAGGTTACTTAGCGTGGGTTATTTTTAACAAGATGTCAAAGACATGCACACAAAGAATGTCCCCTATACCCACTGCTCCCTGCTAGCCACTTCAATCTCATCAATCACAGCTGATACTTGATTTCAATATAGGGAGCATGCAACACCACCCGCACTGCTTCTCCTGTCCTGCCAGATCTTCCACAGACATCACCTACTTAGACCACCATACCACAACTTCAGGTATGCACCTTAAGCCCCTCAGAATGAGGGAGGAATTTGTGAGTAGAAGTCAGCCTAATATACCTTGATGCCTATAACTAGGAGTTCACTCTAACAGTGTCCCAAGACAGCAAGCTGTCTCCAGCATCCTTACAAGACACTTAGTCCTTGGTGGGTTCCATGAAGAGATTAAAACTGAACCTGGTAAGTTGGAAGTAAGCCTATCATGGACTTTTATTATATGATTCTTACATGGTCACCTTCTCTTGTCCTGCCCCTGCTTCTTTCTGGTTCTCTTCTTCCTCTCACACAGCTTCTTCTCTACTTCTAAGTCTCTTTTTTTTTAATCTGGATTCTAGCTAAGCAAAAAGAATGTGGTATTTCTGGAGCTGGCTTGTTTTAACAAATTTGAAAATTTCCAAGTCTATCTATTTTCCTACAAGTGGCGTAAGTTTTTTTCTTCTTCTTAATGGCTGAATAGTGCTCCCTTGGGTGTACGCATCATGCTTGCTTTACCCACTTGTCTGTTGCTGGGCACATCAGCTCACTCTGTAACATGGACATTGTGAATAGCATTACAGTTCATAGATGGGCAAGTGTCTCTGCTAAATGCTGATTTCAGCTATATGATGGTCTGTCTTAACTGGGGTTTCTATTACTGTGAAGAAACACCATGACCATAGCAACTCTTATAAAGGAAAACATTTAATTGGGGCTCACTTACAGTTCAGAGGCACAGTCCATTAACCCCATGGTAGAAAGCATGGTGGTTTGCAGGCAGATGTGTGCTGCAGAAGTAGCTAAAAATCCTCCATCTTTCTGGCAACAGGAAGTCAACTGAGCCACTGGGAGGTATCCTGTGCAAAGGAAACCTCAAAGCCTGGCCCCACAGTGAAACACTTCCTCCATAACCACTCCAACAAAGCCACACCTCCTAATAGTGCCACTCTCTATGAGATTTGGGGGCCAATTACATTCAAACTACTGCATGGTCTATTGGGATCATAAGAACATTCTATTTTCATCTTTTGTGGAACCTCCATACTTCTTTCCACAGCACTATGCTAACTTCCATTCCTCCCTCGAGCTCTAAGGACTTATTCTTTGCCCCATCCTCACAAGCTTTTCCTGTATGATGGGCATTTCCCTGATGAGTGAGGATGAATGCACTTTTTGAAGATACTTAAATAAGGAAAATCTACATTCCCATCCTGAAGTGTCTATGCTGTGCAGAGTCCTAGAACACTAGGTGTCAACAGAGGAGACACTGAGCATTGCTGCACCAACTAGCTGCTGGTTACAACCTCATTCTCTGCTGCTCAGAAAACCTGTGCGGTTTCCTTCCTATTTCTGTGGAAATTAGAGGTTCTGAGCTAAGGAACAATGTATGATAATCTTCCCTGTTTAAAATAGTAAGAACTACATTCCCACTTACTGCCTTTGCACCTGGGTTTGTGGGATGGACTACTATCACTAACGGGAGACACTCGTGTGCTCTCTGATCCTTTCACTGGAAGCTCCCAGAGCCTCTCCCAAGCCTTTCGGACTTGGCCACGTTCCAGTGGCCCTTGTCCTCAGTGTCTGCCCTTGACAAACTGAGTCCCACTGTGCCCTTCTTTCCGTTTCTTTCTGTTCCTGGTCCTCCAGGCCATCCATTGCCTCGCTTCCTTTTCATGCTCTTTGTTTCTCCTTCACTTTCACTGACGGGTGATACACACAAGGGAGCACGAAGGCTCGGAGGGCAGCGGCCTCCTGCTATCGCCCTTCTCCGCACTGCTTCAAATAATCAAATGACTGGGCTGTTTAATCCTAAACTTTTTTTTTTTTAAAGACAGGTCTTCCTATGCCCTCCACACAGTCTTAAACTCTATTGCTTTCCTAGCACAAGGAATAAGGATTTGGCCCCTCTTTACCTTTCCCTTCCCACCTTTCTCAACAAAATTATGCCAAAAATCTTGATTAAAACTTTATTCGTTATGTCAGTTACTGAGACTACTGTTTATGTATACACCAAATACTTCGAGGGAAAAAGTCTTGCGATCTTTGTTTTTCTTATATTTAATAACTGCCTAATACCCTCATTTACTAGCAATAGGCAGCTGTAATATCGGCGAGCTCCTCAGGCTCTACAGAGCTCTGTACGTTCTCTCAGCCCCTCCGCTTGTGGCTCGGTGGATTTCCGGTTGTAATGGTGAGGGTGTGGAAGCCTCCCTTCCCCCAACCCCACTGTAATTTGTTCTGTACTGATTCCGATCCACCAGGTGACATCGGTGCTGGCCAGGGCTCTTCACTCCTTCCTGGCTTCTTATAAAATGGACATGTCAATTTTCTAATGCGGTATTGCCTAGTATCTTCCAATGCCCATTTTGAGAGGTATTTCCATTCCTGATTCTTCAACTATAATGTCTTTACTTTCTTACTGTTCTGTGTCTCCTTAGTCTTTACTCTTAGCTCTTGAGTTTCAGAATTCCCAGTGGTGGCTTTGTCCTGGCCTTCCTCATTTATTACACAAATACCAGGGAGCCCTCTTTAGACACTACATTGTATATATCTGGGGTGTGGGAAGTGGGGGTGGAGGTTTCACGGACACACAAGCACCACAATGTGCAAGCGGAGGTCAGCACTGAGCTGTCGAGAGTCTACTCTCCTTCCACACGGAACTGGGCACTGAACTCTAGCTTGCAGGCTCCGTGGCCTTTGCCCTCTGCGCATCCCACTGGCTCTAGTGAGGGCATTTTGCTATGTCATGCACTGTTCCCACCCACTTTCCATCTTTGTATCTAACGAGTTCCAGGTTATTTGTATCTCTTTGGCTTATCAAAGACCAAACTTGTATTTACCTTTCTTAATTAGATTTGCGTTTTTACGTGCATTTAAATGCATTGTCATCTGAGGGAAATAGTATTACTATTTTTTTGAGACAGAGTTTCTGTGTAGCCGTGGCTGTATAGTATTACTTTTAATGGCTACTTTCATTGCTTCTTCTAAATAGTTGGAATTTTCTGGAATTGACTCACAAATTTTCTTGTGTTTTACTTGCTTATTATCCATTCCTTTTGTTTTCTTATGTTACCAGATAATTTTTCCAATCCTTTTATTTGATTTTTCTATGTTAGAAATTTCATTTTCCATATCTAAAGGTTTTTATTGTCTGTTCTTTAATCAGGCACTTACTGTCTTCTCATGAGACTGAGGACACAATGTCCTCTTCCTTCTCAACACAGTCTATCCTTTAATTCCTCCATTTTCTCTAGTTTGTTCTGTATGCTTTATTTTAGATATTTTCTTCCAAAGTCGGACTATCCTCTGATGCCTTACCATAGTTCAGAGTGAGTCAATAAAGCACAAAGCTTTGGAAATCACAACAGGGCTCACTGAGTTTCCTCTGAGGACACTCTGGCACTCCCAGTAAGGTGCAGGTTGATAAGGCTGCCAGTGTGCTACAGCCAGCCTGAGCAGACAACTAGAAATTTCACTGTTCGGAAGCAAAACACCCTTTAGTTTCCAGGTGCTGAGTATATTTCCTGCCTTGCCTTTCTCAATGGTCAGTGTCCTTAAATCTAGAAAGTCTCTGATATTTCTCCAGGAACTAGTGCATGTGGGGTGGGATGGTCCCAGGTAAGGCAGAGCTTCAAGGATCTAACTAGTCTTCAAATAAGAACATCTCCCACGAACCCACCACACCCACCACCCTATCATCCTATCCTGCTGTCTTCCAGTCCTTCCCTGAGACTGTGGGATGAGTCAGCTTGCTTCTGTCTACACCTCCTCCCAAGATACTTAGCTTTGACCTTTCTTCATTCTGCTAAGTCATACGTCATTCTCACAGCTATTTTCCATCTTTGCATTTTGTGGTTTCAGGTTTATCAAAGACAGAACTTATATTTACATTTCTTAATCTTCTCTGCTTCTGAAAAGAAGACTGAGTGCAGGATGGAGAAGAAAAGCATAGATGTTCCTTTATTCTGACATCTTGAAATCAGGAAAGAGAAAGCCTTCCCTACTCCCCAAGCGTCTGCCTACTCTGCTGCCATCTACCACCCTTCCTTCATCAGTTCTGCTCTCTGGAATCCGCAAAGTCAATAAGCATTGTTTTACTAGCTTCCGCTCAGCAAGCCTTACCTTATTAATAAATTAATAACTTTCACATCTACCTGCAGTATATTCAATGTGAAATAACTGGAGAGGCTTCAGTCACCAATCCTGTAGGCCCTAGTATCCTCATGAAACATACTGGTTCTCCCTATGTCTGTCCCTAGCTCCTGCAGTCCCACAGAGCACTCTGAGCCCTGGAGATGGACCTCTGCAGACAGCTCCCCATTCACACTCACTCCTTATCGCTCCTGTCCATGTCATCCTATTGGTCTTTTGTCACTAGACTTCAACAATGCTGCCCCAAAGTTGCTCCTAACACTGTATGGCTTCTAAATTCATCAAGGAATTTTTCCTAGACCATTCAACCATTCCCCAAAACGCAACCTCTACAAATACCTTCTTTATTAAATCCACTTCATTCCTATTCTGTACACCATTTGTTTCTCTGAAATACAAACAAAATGGAAGATTATGAACTATCTTATATCTACAGTCCATTGAATTCTTATGCTTCTGATGTTGTAGGAGCCACATGTATAGTTGACACTTAGAGACTCTGAGAAATTATGTTTTTCCTTCCAGTTTAGATTCTGTCTCACTTCAGCAAGTGAACAAAACAACAACCAAACCTCCCTTTATAATTATGTGTCCCTAAAAATATAAATGCAAATGTGGTCATGACAGCTTGGACTACCAGGCAGAGTCGGGGCACACATGTGGTTCCCTCTGTGCTAGAGGCACTGGACTCGGAGAGTACTGATAAAAATAGACACCATTTTCTAATTGGGAAAATAAAGACAGCCACATTTAATTATAAAAGTTCATGTGTTTCTTTTTCGTTTACCTTTTTTGCTTTTCCCTTAGACATTTTTATCAAGGTTCAGAAAATAACAAAAAAAAAAATTTCAACAGTCTTCTCATTAAAAAAAAAAAAAAAAAAAAAAAAAAAGAAGCAGTGAAGTTTTTTACTCCAGCCCTCCCTCTAGACAGCAGCGTCTCCCTTCTCTGTGAGCACTGACAGACTTTTATCCAGTGAATTTCCCCTTGCCCCTGTGGCCATAGAACTTGCAACCCACTTGCATATGACCTGGAAACTCTTCGGGCCCTCCCTCCCTTCTTGGCCTCTTGGACTATCTCCCTTGTCTTCTGCCTCCCGAAGGTTCCCTAGCCCGAAGACGACTCTTTGGTCTCCTTGGCCACTGTGAGGCTCAGGCCTCACTCACTCTTGTTCCCCAGCACTGTTGTTGGTCCTCTCTCCCTTTCTACCTACAGTGCCTGTCTCCTCCTCCAGAGACTTCCAAAGTCAGTAAGAGATGGACTCTGGGCTCCAGCCCATAATATAATCATATTACCCTCTTCCTAAAATTATGCCCAGAAATTGGTTCCCACTACTATCTAGATGAAGTTCAAACTACATCTCAGCATCTCATCCCCAATGTGTAGATATATATTACATGTTTAATAAAACCTAAATATTAAAAACACACACATACACATACACGCAATCAAATCCTAGACAAGTCAGTCACACACACTTTTAATGCCAGCACAGGGAAAACCAAAAATAAAGACCAATACCCTTAATCCCATAACTCCAGAAACAAAACTTCTTCTATTTCTATAAACTCAAAACTACATACCTTTAATCCTAATCTAAATAAGATAAAATATATAAAAACTCATAAAAACCAGACAAACACAAAAACAACTAAAAAAAACTACTAACAAAAACAAAACTAAAGTTACAAAACAGCTAAATAAAAATTAACTATAATAATTCCTCTCTCTAATATTTCAGCCTTCCCCTAATATTTAACTCTAAATCTCATTCATCTTACTACACCAATGAGATTCTGTTACTATGGCTCCACCCTTAACGGGCATCTTTTAGCTTCTCTAAGAACCTAAGATTCCTTCACTTCCACAGTGTCCCTTTCATGTGCTACCGTGATTATCTGATGTAGCCCCAGCCTCCCATTCCCTGCCTTCCTCTCTCTAAAAATATATATATATATATATATATATATATATATATATATCATATATCACCCAGAGCCACTTGGAGAAACTCTGTCTAAAACAAAACAAAACACCATAGAATTTACTTCACCCATTAATCTATAGTCTGGGAAGTCCTGGGAATGCAGAGTCTGAGGGGCTCTATCTTGTGCAGGTACTGTATTTCTGGGCTAACATCTGTAAGCCCTTGGTGTCTCCACTTAGATGTGCTCTCTGAAGCTGGGTTAGAGCTGTTCCTCTCACACTCTTCTTAATCATATCACATTCTCTTATAGTTGCTCTTTTTCTTTACCTATTAAAATCACCGGCATAATGAAGTAGGGTCACCTCTATTTCCCAGCACAAAGCTGTGACCTAAAAGGATGGTTAAATGTTGTGGGTTAGGTATGAAATGTCCCCCAAAACTTGTGTGTTAAAGGCTTTGGTCCTCAGCTGTCGGCATATTACAAAGTGACAGGATCGTGAAGGTACTGACCAGATCAAAAGACATATTAATTAGCTGAATGAGCTATTGGGGGTTAGTGCTGGAGTATGAAATTGAAGGCTATATCTTATCACCAATCTCTCTCCCTCCCTCCCTCTCTCCCTTCTTCTTTTCCGTCTTTATCCGTCACAAACAGCTTTACTTTATCTTGTACCTATATTCTGCCATACACAGACCTATTACAATGTATCCAGCAAACTGTGAACTGAAATCACAGAAACAGAGCTAAAATGGGCTTTTCCCCCTAAGCTGTTCATCTTGGATATTTTGTTACAACAACAAGAAGACTAAAATAAATGATTACTAAACTAACTATCAGAATAAAGGTTGTGCCAGAGAAGGCATAGTTCACATATAAATTTTTCTTCTTCTTCTCAAATAATAATGTAGTAAACAAGATATCTTTCCCATGAAACAAGCTTGTTTATAGCAAGGGAATTCTGTTTTCTTCTTTATTTCTCCCTTTCCCATATATATAGTTTTCACTATAAAATTTAAACACACTTTTTACAAAATAAAAATATGGCTAGCTTTCTCTTGATCTGCCTAATGCTCAAGTAGGAATCAAGTTTTCTTAAGGTATACTTCCTCTTTGAAGGAGAATTTATTTCAGTGACTAACTTACTGATATTGGACATTAATAGACATGCATTTGACTCTTCTCTTGCCTATTCTCCATGCTTTCTGCCCACTGCCTGTCAATACCTAAAGTTTCAGGGGAAGAAAAAATAATCCAGGCTCAACCACAAGGCCTAAAATGTCTTACTCTGATGTATCTTCTCAATAAGGAGACCTTTTTAAAAGAACTCAAGCTCCATATACAATTCAAAAACAGAGCTCACTACAGTCATACAGCCCTATCAACTGGCTATCTGGAGACTATCAGCAGCCCTACAGTGACCAACCATAGTCAGAAAATGGTAGATTACAACACTTGCCCAAAGATATTGGCTTTTCCTTTCTGGTTATGACAGATTTTCAACATCAAGGAAGCCAGTCTTCCTGACTTTGCGATGCAGATGTTGTCTTAGAGGTTTGCTGAAGTTAACATCACAGGTACTCACCTTGGATAGACTCATTCCCAGCACTGTGAGCGTCACTAATCCAGCACAGCAGACCAGGGCACTAGAGCTAGAGAGGCCTGAACCTGGGGGGATATTTCCATCTACCAGGCAGTTCATTCCAGTCAGCTTACTTAGACCAAAGTGTTCCTAAGAAAGAAAGAGCAACACAGCAATAGTCATTTCATTGTTGGATTCAAGAAGCAGTAGAAACCTCTATCATTTCACAGAAGGAATAGTCTACCAATGCACATAAAGCTGCTGTAGGAACTGGTATAATTCAACACAGTGGGAGCTACCCATGCCATCTGATTTAATGGCACTCACCCACAGGATGAGGCAATCTGAAGGTGACTCTTCATTTTGTTCAACAAAAAGTTACTGATTCACTTCCTAAATTGCCTTGAATGATTTTTTTAAATATCAACTGATTTGAACAAGTACTGGAGAACTATAAAGCAATCAAAATTCAAGTTGCCAAGCAAGGCAAGAACTCCCCAATTACCAGTGAGTAGGTTGAGCTTTATTCTGCCAGCATCTGGTCTGAAGTCTAATCCAACAATAGCTGTTTCCGGGTGTTTGGCCTCAGGAGGCCCTCTGAGGAAAAGGAGCTCCAACTCTATCAACTCCATTTTTCAGGGAAAACCTAATCACTGGGAGGTTAAGAGACTTCCCAGTCACACAAAGGACACTGGGACACTCAAGACTCATGAGACCTTCCCAAAGTCAAGCAAAGGATTCTGGAAGTGAGACCCAAGACTGAGTCCCAATTGAGGACATCTCCTCCACAGTGGGAACTGGAGCCAGCAGTGTCACTACCACTAAAGGTCTGTCAATTATGAGAAAACTCAGAGTTTTTAACTGAAGTTATTGATAGAATTTAGCCATCTGATAGCTTTAAAGAGAGACAAAATAGAATTTAAGTACAAATGATACTAAAGGCCCCAAAGGAGGCAGGGAAATTTTCTACAAACAGGAAGCCCAATTAAACCAGGCTCTGGACTAAAGATAGAAATCACCAATATACCTGAACTGATGTGTTAAACGGGATTTGGGGTGATATCATATTATAATCTTTATTTAGGATTAAGAATAAACCCAGCACTCCCTCTTCTTCAATTAAAAACATGGTCTTCTTCAGAAACTTCTCAAGTAATTCAAGACCAAAGTATGAGAAACTATTATATTAGCTAATTATGCATTTCATCATACACATTCTTCTAGGAAGAAATTTCAATAAGCAAGTTAGACTAGCCAAAGGAACAAAACACTGCAAATAAAGACTGTTTTTGTCCTTCATTTTTTGTCCTATTTCTTCCTTGGCAAAAGTCATGCGCCACAAAAGACAAGAGTCAGATGTGCTTCCTGAATCCGAGTCATCTGAAACTCTCCATCCAGAAACAAAAAAATGATACACTGAAGGCAAGCTGCTGCCAGCGCCCCTCCAAACGGAGCACCAGGCAGCCTGCTCACGCAGCGGTCCTTGGGGAACGCTATACATTTAACCATAAATTATCCACAGAGTGTCTTAAATGTGAATCCTGCTTACAAAGTTAACACACAATGTTTAAGTTCAAAAGTCACAGCAGACTGAAAAACACAAATGGATTGTGCCAAATACTGCTCTATCCCAAAAGGATAACATGTTCAATTTCACATAAACAGATTATCCCTTGGATCTTTCTAGTATTTTAATTTGAAGGTTTCTGGACTTGCTAACATTGAAATTACTTTTCTGCCAAAAGTTCATTGTCCAAACCTGTGTTTTTGCACATAAGTTGTTAAACCAAAGAAGAAAGCTTTAAGCCCTCAAAAATATTCAAAATAATTTAAAAAAAAAAAATGGGGTGTGTGTATGTATATATATATATATATATATGTACATATATATGTAAATAAAGAGAGACAAACTGATAGATAATAGAAGATAGGTAGGTAGATAGATAGATAGATAGATAGATAGATAGATAGACAGATAGATAGATAGATTACTTTACCATATGATGCAAAAAGGCGTGTTGTTTCAAGGAAGGTCAAATTGCATTTGCCTGACCAATGCTTCCAAATACTCTAATTCCTACTAATGTAGATGACAATCCAGATGATTTGAAGATTTAAAACAGGCCAATAACTTTTTCCCAGAAGTTATTACCATGTGTCTGGAACAAAGACACGTTCTCAAGAAAGGAATGCTACACTCCTAGGCCAGCCCTCCATGACAGCAGCAGCACAGGACTTCACATCATTCCAAGTTACTCTGATGGACTTCTGTGACAACCATGTCACTGAGTCCTAAGCTCCTCATGACAGTTTCAGATAGGACCTCTAGGCCACTTGGATACTATATCCCTTTCAGTCTCACCTGGACAAGAAGGAACAATGTTAGCTGCTATTCCCAAATGCCTAAGGGTTCCAGCATAATGACATCCTTGCAACAGCACCGCATTGAATAGCAGTGACATCGCTTTACAGATAAAGCCAAGACTTAACTCAAATTAACAAAGCTGGATCAAGCCCACATTCAAATCCATGACTGTTAAGTCCCATTCCAGTACACTCCTGTACATCCCAAGAACAGAATGTAAATATTAGGACAATCTTTCTGTGGCATATTTAATGATGCATAGCCAGTCAAATGAAAAATCATGACTTTTCCTGGTACTCAGAAAGGATCATAACCTCAGAAACAGAAGTTAGCAAAATGCAAGAAGAGCATCAGTACTGAAAAGAGACCGAAAACATGATAGAGTAAATCTAGAATAACATGAATATCATCTCAACAGCTAGTAGCTGACAATTTACCTGGATTCCTTTAAATCCACATAGGAAGTAGTTGTGCCATAGAGGTTTGGTTTTGTCAATATGGATGTCATTAGCACTGGTACTGAAGTCTCTGAAAAGAAACAAGACCCATTATTAAGTCTGTTTGCCTTGAGAGAGAAAAATAAATGGCTAACTGCTGCCCTCTTGTGATAAAACAATGATACCTCGTATTCTTTTCTTTTGACTTGCAATGTATCTCAAAAGCCTCGGGTGAACAGCGAACACCTCCAGCAGCTAAAGGCTGAGAAAGGACACTCTAGTAGCCTTAACGACTAATCTGTTTCTAATGGGCCCTTTTAATTTCCAAAGTCAGATAGGAAACAGCATACTTAAGCATAATCTACATCCATTTTCTCTTTCATGTTAGCCCTCATTGGCTAGTGTACTTTATCCTCTGGGCAGGCTACTCGGCAGATGCCCTGCTGGAACACAAATACTCAAGGCTTCCTTTACTCCACACTCTCTGATACCCATCTAATTTGACCACCTGCATGATTTAAGAAAAAGAAAGAGCAAACAAAATTTATTTTAAAGGTCCATGACCCCTTGGGGAAAAAAAAAAATAAGGCCCCTGATTTTACACGGATAAAATTTACAATTAAATAAACAGCTAAATAAAGAAAAGAAAAAGTTACTTTTTACAATCAAATGCCAGGTTCAGTGAGATGGCTCATTGGGTAAAGTGGTTGTCATATAATTCTAATAGCTGGATCTCTAGAACCCACATAAAGAAAGACAGAATTGATTCTACAAAGTTGTCCTCTGACTTCCATACACGTGCTATAGAATGCACATGACATGCACATCACACACACACACACACACACACACACACACACACACAGGATGAACAAAGTATAATGCTAATTAACCAATATAAAAAAATAATGGAAATGTAAAAATACTGCATGTGAATTCCATGATAATGGTTTCATCAATGGATGTTTAGAGGGCGAGAATTTAATTTTAAAAAGATATTTACATAGACTTGAAGTATTGCCTCATATTACCACCAGGTATTACTAACTGGAAGAAGAGAACAGTGGTACAGCTGCCTGTGTGCTTCTCTGAATTACTCAGAAAGCCTCGCTCTCCTTCCCTCCCACCTCTGTTCTACACATGTCTTCCCCAACACTTGGGGCTTCCTTCTTCCTTCATTTCCTATTTTCTGGAATAGTTTAAGAGGCATCCATACCAGCTCTTCTTTAAAGGTTTGGTAGAGCTCAGCATTGAAAACATGTAGGCCTCCACTACTTATAATATTCTTATTAATTCCTTAAGAATTTCATACAATGTATTTTGGTCATATTCACCTTCCCATATATCTCCATAGCTCCTCCAAGATGCACCCTAACTCCCAGTTCCAGCCAATTTTGTGTCCTCTGTTTTATTTTGGTTTTAATCAAAGTGCAGTTTGTGCTTCCCATCATTCATTGATGTGGGGCCATCCATGGTGGAGGTATCCATGGAGCACAGTCAACCTACCAAGGCCATAGCCTTAAAGAAAATTGGCTTTCCCTCCCTAAGAAGCCATCAGCTATCTACAGCACCTCCATTAGGGAAAGGAGCTCACAATCACCTCTCCAGTCTATGCTAGAATGTTGGCTGACTTCACCTTATGCAAGCAATTGCAGCTGCTGTGTGCTCCTGATACAGTAGCCCTGTCAGAGCCAGAAGATGGTTTCACTCTAGTCCTCCCCAACATCTGCTCTTACGACCTTTCTGCCTCTCTTCTGCAATGGTCCCCAAGCCTTGTGTAGGAGATGGTGGTACAAATGTCCCATGTGTAACTACTCATTCCACCAGCACTTACCCACTTTGATCAGCTATAGGTTCCCGCACTATCTACAGTCCACTGTGCTTACCCCCATAACATGTATGCCACTATTGCCCCCATGGGCATAACTTTCCACACCAGTAACTGTTCACAGGGTTCACAGCTGGGTAAGACTGTTGGTGGATAACTTTCCCTAACAGCCTAAATAGTATTTCCTACTACTATGTAGTTAACCAACAGGGAGGAAGTTTCCTGGACAGAATCAGCATTATTTCTTCATGTCTTGTGACCAAAGTGTGTAGCATCTTCAGCAATAGGTCTTACCGAAGCCTGGATTTTTATTAAATTGAAAATGTTTTTGCTTAATTGAGGTTTTCCTGAGCTTTGCTTTTGTTTTACTTTTAGTTGCTGCTTGAACCTCATTGCTTGCTTGCCTATCTCTAGAAGCTGTGGGTCTCATCTCAGTTTAATTTGGGTAGATTATATGCATCTAGAACTCAGTCATTTCTTTCAGGTGTTCCAACATGACAGGACATAAGGGATCTAAAGTATGTTACAATTCTCTGAGTTTCATAGGTATCTATTGCAATGTCTCCCTTTTTAGCTCTTACTTTAGTAATTTGGGCCTTTGCTCTCTTTCTTCTGGCTAGTTTATTGCTCTTGTCCATCTTTCCAATGAACTCTTTGTTTCATTAATTCCTTGTATTCTTAAATTTCTATTTCATTAATTTCTGCCTTGATCATAATTATTTCTTTCAATCTACTGATGTTTGATTTGGCTTGTTATTGTTCTTCCAAGGTCCTGGAGGGAATTCAGTTAATTATTTGAGATCTAACTCTTTGCTATTTTATTTATTTGCTTACAACTCATGAGTGTGTGTGTGTGTGTGTGTGTGTGTGTGTGTGTGTGTGTGTGTGTGTGTGATATACCAAGTCAAAAGACAGCTAGTGGGTGTCAGTTCTCAGCTTCCAATCTGTGAGAGACTGACCTCAGGTTTGACAGTGCTTCATTTTCCTCACTAAACCATCTCACTGGCCCCTCTCTGATTTTTATGGGTGCACTTATCGCCTTAAACTTCCTATTCAGGACTGCTTTTGTGTATCTCCTAAGCACGTTAATTGAAATCTGAGAATATGGTGCTAGTTGGCATTGTCTGGTAGTGATATCAAACACCTGGTTGCTCTCCCTGTTAATATCCCACTCAGAAAAACATGGAGAGCTCCTGGGCTGAGGAGTTATTTTCTAAACTACACATTCATCTCTACCACATCCAGGTCCCACTCGAATATTATTGCAAATACTTCGACTAAAAGCATATAGCTGCAAATAAATAAATAAAATCACATCAAACATATGAATCCCAATGCAGTAACAAAAGAAACACACATGTGCACATGCATGCACACATACACAGGTACATACACACACACACACACACACACACACACACACACACACACACACCAGGCAAGATAAAACCTTCAAAAAGTATTAACCCTACAGTAATGGCATCTGACATGAGTGTTGGCAGAGTTTTGAGAACATGAACACTTCTGTACTGTTGGTAGAAATGGTATTTGGCACAGCCATTATGGAAAACAGTATGATGCTTCTTCAAAGAATTCAAAACAGAATTAGTATTTGATCCAGGAATCCTTCTGATGGGATAAATATCCAAGGAAATGAAAACAGTATCTTAGAAAAACATCAGTTGTCCTGTGCTCACTGTCAGGGTGCTCACAATAACTAAGATATTTAGAAACAGAATGACCATATGAAATGTGACAACTATATCTCCTGCAATTTGCAAATCAAATACATAATATAAACATGAACCATTTAATAACAGAGATATAGTGTAAGAACTGTATCATTGACCAATTTTGTCATTATACAAACAATATATAATATAAAGTACTTACACAGACACAGATGGTTTAGCCTACTACACCCATATGTATTTGGGACACTCACCACTACAAACCTAACCTGCTATTATACTTGTGGTGGTTTGAATAAAAATGACTCAACAGTTTCATATATTTGCGTTCCTAGTCCCCAGGTGATGAATTGTTTGGAAGGATTAGGAGGTATGGCCTTGATGGAGTATGTCTGGCCTTTGAGGAGGTGTGTCACTAGGGGTGGCTTTGGGGTTTCAAAATCCCAGTCTCTCTCTCTCTCTCTCTCTCTCTCTCTCTCTCTCTCTCTCTCTCTGTCTCTCTCCCCCCCCCTCCTTCCTCCCTCCCTCTCTGCTGCCTGTATAAAGCTCTTAGCTACTAGCATTATGCCTGCTTGCTTGTCCCCAGGCTCCCTCCCATGTTGATAATGGATTAACCCTCTGAAACTGTAATCAAGCCTCCAATTAAATGCTTTCCTTTATATAAGTTGCCTTGGTCATGGAAAATCTTAATTACTCACGGATACAGGGGGTTTGTATTGGCCAGGTGGAGAGTGTGTGTTTTCACGGGTTCCACAGCTATTAGCATGTCTTGTTCCACAGCCATGGGAAGAACAGAGTATCCACAGTAATCAATGTGCTCTCCTAGACAAAGGAGAAAGCAGTTCCATCATCGCTTGTGTATGAAGTAAAAGAAACCCAACCCAGCTGTGTGAACAACAACCTCGCTGGAGCGAACCACAGCTTCGCTGGAGTTTCAGGGCTGGTTCCCTGAGTAGAAACTCAAGGACGAGAGTCTGGAGAGTTCTAAGTCAGGTGATCTCTCACATCTTTAGCTCCCTTAGAAGCCATTCATTTCACAATGCTCTATGTAACCTAATATCCTTGTGGCTGGATGTATGAGCAGACACCGTAACCTTCACCAACCAAAAGCCAATTGTACCATCAACTAGCATCTCCAGCCGAGAACTGAGAATTCTCCACCTTGCTATAACCTGCCTGTCTGATGTTTTCATAGATGTATATGAAAAGTGTCTTGATGTGTGGTTTCCTTTTCTGTTAATATAAAACCTCATGAGACTGTTCCATGTTGGAACATGAGGTTGGAGTAAACTGTTTTGTGTTCCCAAGCAATGATCACTCATAATTGGTTCCAGAATAAATTCTTTTCCCCTTTTAGGTGAAAGCTATGATTCTTGCATTGACAGTAAGCATACAGGAAAAATATGGCCACAGTTTAATAAAAAGTAAAATACTATGTGCATACAGACACTCAGTTTTCTTTTTACCAAATATTTTGAGACAACTTCTACCCATAAGTAATTCATTTTTGTTAATGTGGAGGATCCTTTTTATCTTAAGTTTGTTTCTCCATTTTCTAATTTGTCTTGTTTTTCCATTCTTTTTCAAGATAATATTTTTATTGATTATTTGTAAATTTCACATAATACATTTTGATCACATTCCCTTCTAGCCCTCCCAGGCTAGCCCCTCCCCATTCTTATGAGTGCCCCAAAACAAAAGAAAAAGAAAACAAAATACACACCAAGTCCAATTTGTGTTGCCCATATATTCATAGACCATGGTCAAACTCCCACTGGCCACCCCCACCAGAAGCCAACAACTATTAAAGGCTACACTTCAGCATCTCCATCACAAGTTTTAAGAATCTCTTCCATGGCTTGCTGTCTAGACTGTTTCCTTTGGGGAGGGGTGAGGAAGGTGAGAGGTTATCTCAGAAGCCTTCTATGTCTCATTCATAACTTGCCCTTTACAGTCAGTGGCAGCCCAGATCATGGGCTTCCACATGGCTTCTGACTGTAGTATGGGCCACAGACATCAACATGGCCTCTAGCAGCAACCTGGACCAATGAAACTAACATGGCATATGTTGGCAGCACAGACCCTGACCATCAATATGACTTCAGATGGTGGCACAAACCACTGACATCCCCATGGCTTTCAGAGGTAACACAGACCAGGGACATCAACTAGGCCTCCAGTGGGAGCACAGACCACAGATATTCACATGGCCTCCAACCACAGCAAGAACCACAGACACAATAGATGATCACCTTCAAGCCACAGACCCATGTCCAGAGTGGACTCAGAGATGAGTGGATTCTAGCTCCTGGGCCACTCAGAGAATTCCTCTCTGGGAATGGAGACACACCCAAGGATCTGACCTCATGCTCTCAAGACCCTAGACTAAAGCTGGAAGGGACCTTCCCTAGTGATCCCTAGCAACACATAACAGGAGGGAACCTACCACAGCCAGACCCTTGCCTTCAGGGTGAGCTACCTCATCATACACTGATGCCTTAGAATAACAAACCCAAGTTGAGAGTCAGAGATTTTACAGATCCAGTGTTCAGAGCAGACAGGAGACACAAACCCCTCTAGCAACAACTGACTAGGAGCTGAATAAGAGTGAACCAAGGAAGCAATGGGCAGATGCTAGTGCAAGAATACATATAACAATATAAAGAACAAAAAGGCAACACCAGAAGAAACTAGTGATTCTACAACACCAAGACCTGAACAGAGCAATGAAGAAGAAACAAAAGGAAAAAAACAGCAAAAGCACCTTTATGAAGATTATAGAAGCCTTAAAAGAGGATATAAAAAATCCTCTTAAAGAATTAAAAGAAAATACAAACAAAAAAGTTGAAAAAGATAAACAAATCCTTGAAAGAAAACCAAGAAAAGGAAAACCAACAAATGAAAGAAGCAAGAACTAAAAATTGAAATAGAAACAATAAAAAGACACAAAATGAGGCAAAGGTGGAAATAGAAAATCTGAAGAAAAGAATTGGAACTACAGATACAAGCATAACCAACAGAATCCAAGAGATGGAAGAGAGAATCTCTGGAGTAGAAGACGCAATAGCAGCAACAGATACATCAGTCTAGGAAAACACTAAAACCAAAAGTACCATAACATAAAACGTTCAAGAAATTTGGGAAACCATAAAAAGGCCAAACCTGAGAATAATAGGAATAGAAGAAGGAGAAGAATATCAGCTCAAAGGCACAGAAAATATATTCAACAAAATCGTAGAAGAAAACATTCCCAACCTAAAGAAGGAAATGTCTATCAAGATTACAAGATTCTAACAAGAAGCATACAGAACACCAAAGAAATTAGACCCCCAAAAAAGTCTGCTTGCCACATAATAATCAAGCCACAAAACATAAAGAACAAAGAAAAAATTTTAATAGCTGCAAAAGGGTCAACTTACCTATAAAGGCAAACCCATCAGAATAACACTAATGGAAACAATGAAAGCAAAAATGTTCTGATTAGAAATTACACAGATACTAAAAGAGCATGGCTCAGACTACCATATCCAGCAAAACTATCAATCACCATAGAGAGTGTGAGCAAGATATTTCACAACAAGATCAGATTTAAACAATACCTATCCAAAAATCTGGTCTTACTAGAGGTAAAACTCCAACCTAAGGATCCCAGATACACCCATGAAACAACAAACAATCGATAATCACATAAAAGAACAACCCTAAGAAAGGAAACACACACATGCTACCACCAAAAATAACAAGAAATAACAATCAGTGGTCATTAATATCCTTTAATATCAATGGACTCAATTCACCTATAAAAAGACACACCTGAACACAATGGACACAAAAACAGAAGCCATCCTTCTGCTGCATACAAGAAACACAACTCAACTTCAAAGACAGAAACAGGCTCAGAGTAAAGGGTTGAGAAAATATTTTTCTAATCAAATGGCCCCAAGAAACAAGCTGGTGCTACCATCCTAATACCTAACAAAGTAGACTTCAAACTAAAATCAATTAAAAGGGACAATGACAGATATTACTTATTCATCTCAGGAAAAAAATGATCAAAATGAGATTTCAATCCTGAATATTTATGCCCCTAATATTAGGGCACCGACATGTGTAAAAGAAACACTACTAAAGCTTAAACCCCACATCAAATGTCATACTCTAATAATGAGAGACCCTACTTTCACCCTTGGATAGGTCAACCAGACAAAGACTCAACAGAGAAATAAGGGGTCTAACAGAGGTTATGAAGCAAATGGACTTAATAGATATTTACAGAAGCTTCCACCCAAACACACAGAAATATACACATTTCTCAGCATCACATGGAACTTTCTCTAAAATTGAGCACATAATTGGTCATAAAGCAAATATCAGTAAATACAAAGCAATGGAAATAACTCCTTGTATCATATCATACCACAGAAGGCCTACCAACCCATGGAAACTAAACATCACTCAACTGAACTACCTCTGGATCAAGGGAGAAATTAAGAAACAAATCAAAGTCTTTCTAGAATTTAACAAAAATTAATCCATAACATACTCAAACTTATGGGACACAATGATAGCAGTCTTAAGAGGAAAATTCATAGCACTAACAGCATAGCTGAAAGCTTTAGAACAATTAGAAACAAACTCACCTAGGAGTAGATGTCAGGAAATAATAAACTTAGAGCTGAAATCAATACAATTGAAACAAAAAGAACAACACAAAGAATCAATGAATCAAAAAGGTGGTTATTTGAGAAAGTCAACAAGATAGATAAACCCTTATCCAAACTAACCAAAAAGCAGAGAGGGAGTATCCAAATCAACAAAATCAGAAACAAAAAGGGAGACATAACAACAGACCCCCAGGACATCCAGAGAATTATAATGTCATACTTTGAAAATCTATACTCCACAAATATGGAAAACCAAGAAGAAATGGACAACTTTCTTGACAGGTATCACTTACTAAAATTGAATCAAGAACAAATTAAAGACCTAAATAGACCTATAAGTCCAAAGGAAATTGAAGCTGTCATTAAAAGCCTTCCAAATAAAAAAAAAAGCCCAGGCCCAGATGGTTTCAGTGCGGAACTCTACCAGACATTCAAAGAAGGACTAATACCAATACTCCTCAAACTGTTCCATACAGTAGAAAATGAAGGAATATTGCAAAATTCTTTTTATGGGCCACAATAAGCCTAATACCCAAATCACTAAAAGACGCAACAAAGAAAGAGAATTACAGACCAATTTCTCTCATGAACATTGATACAAAAATTCTCAATAAAATTCTGGCAAACTGAATACAACAACATGTTAAATGTCATCCATAATATAAACAAACAGAAGGAAAAAACCACATGATCATATCCTTAGATTCTGAAAAGCCTTTGACAAAATCCAACACTTTTATGATAAAAGTTCTGGAGAGAACAGGAATACAGGGAAAATACCTAAATATAATAAAGATGATTTACAAGAAACCAACAATGGTCAAAACCAAACTAAATAGAGAAAAACTGAAAGCAATCCCACTAAAATCAGGAACTAGACAAGGATGTCCTCTCTCCCCTTATCTATTCAATATAGTTCTCGAAGTTTTAGCTAAAGCAATAAGAGGACAAAAGATTATTAAGGGGATACAAATTGGCAAAGAAGAAGTAAAACTATCTCTATTTGCAGATGATATGATTGTATACATAAGTGACCCACAAAATCTACTAAGGAACTGCTACAGCTGATAAACATCTTCAGCAATGAACCAGGATACAAGATTAACTCAAAGAAATCAGTAGCCCTCCTATACACTAAAGATAAAAGGGTTGAAAAAGAAATAAGGGAAACATCACCCTTTATAATAGCTGCAAATAGCATTAAATACCTCAGCATAACTATAACCAAAGAAGTAAGATCTATTTGGCAAAAACTTTAAAATCACTGAAGAAAGAAATTGAAGAGCATATCAGAAAATAGAAAGATCTCCAATGTTCCTGGATAGGTAGGATCAACATAGTAAAAATGGCAATCCTACCAAAAAATCTACAGATTCAATGCAATTCCCATCAAAAACCCAACACAATATTTTTTGGACCTTGAAAGAACAATACTCAAGTTCATTTGGAATAACAGGAAAGCCAGGATTGCCAAAACAATTTTGTTCAGCAATCAGGGGGCATCACCATCCCCAACTTCAAGTTATACTATTGAGCTACAGTAATAAAAACAGCCTCGTACTAGCATAAAAACAGACTTGGGGATCAATGGAATAGAATTGACCCCGACATTAACTCACACATCTATGAACACCTGATCTTTGACAAAGAGGCACAAAATAGTCAATGGAAAAAAAGATAGTATCTTCAACAAAGTGTGTTGGCAAAACTGGGTGGTAGTGGGTAGAAAAATGCAAATAGATCCAAACCTATCACCCTGCACAAAACTCAAATCCAAGTGGATCAAAGACCTTAACATAAACCCAGCCACACTGAACTTGATAGAAAAGAAAGTGGGAAATACCCTTCAACGCATTGGCACAGGTGACCACTTCCTAAACATAACACCAGTAGCACAGACACTAACAACAATAAGTGGGACCTCCTGAAACTGAGAAGATTCTGTAAAGCCAAGGACACTGTCAATAGGACAAAACGACAGCCTACAGAATGGGAAAAGATTTTCACCAACCCTACAAGTGACAGAGGACTGATCTCTAAAATATATAAGGAACTCAAGAAATCAGAGCACAAAGCCCTAAATAACTCAATTTAAAAATGGGATTCAGATCTAAAAAGGGAATTCTCAGCAGAAGAATTACAAATGGCTGAAAGGCACTTGAAAAAGTGTTCAACATCTTTAGCCATCAGAGAAATGCAAATCAAACAACTTAGAGATACCACCTTACACCTGTCAGATTGGCTAAAACACAGATGACAGCCTATGCTGGAGAGGATGCAGAGTGAGGGGAACACTCCTCCATTCTTGGTGGGAGTGTAAGCTTGTTCAGACACTCTGGAATGCAGTATGGCGGTTTCTCGGAAAACTGGAAATCAATCTCCCCAAAGACCCAGCAATACCACTATTGGGCATATACCCTAAAGATGCACATTCGCATCCCAAAAGCGCTCAACTATGTCCATAGCAGCATTATTTGTAATAGTAAGAACCTGGAAACAACCTAGATGCCCCTCAACTGTGGAATGGATTAACAAACTGTGGTACATCTATACCATGGAGTACTACTCAGCAGTTAGAAAAAAATGATATCCTAAAATTTGAAGACAAATGGATGGATTTGAAGAATATCCTCCTGAGCAAGATATCACAAACCCAGAAAGATATGCAGGGGATGTACTCACTCATTAGTGGACTTTAAGCAAAAAGCAAAGAACACCCAAGCTGCACACCACAACCACTGAACAGCTTGGGATCTGAAGCACCTTGTCTGGCACCTTGGAGCCCATTCCTTCCAGAGGAACACCTGACCCAGTCTTGATATTAGGATGAGGAAATCGGACTTGCCTGGAGCAGATGCTGAGCTAATCCACCTTGAGACCTCTTGCCCTTTCTGGGGAGGGAATGAGGGGATGCAGAGAAGAGATACTGACCCGGAGGAGTCGGGATGGGGAAGAGAGTTTGAACAAGGGGTACATGGATAAAAAATGAGACTTTATTCTATAAAAATTTTTTAAAAAAAAGAACTACAGACCCCATCACTGCCCTTGACAGCAGCACAAGCCATGGACTTCCACACGGTCTACAGAAGCAACATAGCCCTCAGATGTCAACATGGATTCACATGGCAGCACAGAGCACAAATGCTTCTTCAGCTGAAACATGGGTCATGGACATGAACACAGGCCCTAGGCGCAGCAGCGACCACAAACATCAACATGGACTCCAGCAGTAACAGGAACCATGGACACTAACAGGCCTGTGGTGGCAGTACAGGCCACAGATGGGGACATGGCCGTGATAACTTTCTAATTTACAACAAACATCTTCCAAATTTATGTCATGTGACTCTGTGTAAAGCATCAAGCTGATTAACATGTCACTGTGGGTAAGAAGCTATTTATTCCTCTGGTACAGACTTATATGTCTCATTGTTCCGTTGGCAGATATTAACCAGTGAAGAAACATAAAATTAACAGGTGGCAATGCAGCTGTGCAATGCTATTTTTATTCCACATATTGTTATAGCAGACAAGCCTTTTGCTTCTGCATTGATATTCTTTTTAGAATGGGATAATAAGGGCCTTTATGGATTAACAGTGACAGTTATATTTCTATCCAATTACCAAGAAGACAGCAATATGGATCAAGTAGAAAACACCCGTGTGAATACATGGGTAGAGCACCCGCTCTGCTGGGAGGTTATGGCATGGAAGGCAGCTCTGCTCAGAACGAAATGATTTCCTTGTCAAAAATGTATTTAAAAGAAAAAAAGCACACACCCTAGGTGAGGGTCAAGGAGGGAGCCGGAACCATCGGGACCAAGGGTAAATATATCTTTATCTCCTCCATATGTTAACTTACACTCTGCTTTTAACAGAGACAGATTCACTTTCCCTCCAGCCCTGTTTCACTAATACCAGAATCACACCCCATACACTTTACTGAATCGGGAAATAAGAATTTTTAGTTAGAAAAATCACACCCCACACAGAGGAACTTGGCTGTGCTCTGAAGACACTGCTTTTGTGGATTCTCTAGCAATGAGGAGCTAACATCTCCTGCCTCGTCTTCCAGGCCCCTTCCCTGTTCTTTGTTCTTCCAAGGCTCTACCACATTTTCTCCTCACTATTTTCCTCTGTGGCCCTTTAGAACATTAAAGAACTCAGAACCTGTCTGCAGGCCCCTCTCCATCCCACTTCCACACTAACCCTGACAACATCCAGATAAATGACCTGGTCCAAAGCCCAAGCCCCAGTTTAGACAAAACTGACATCAAGGTGCATCTTTTTCTTCCTTGCCTCCCCTTAAAAGGGTTGAAGTTGTCAGTGCTATAAGCTCCAGACTTCAGTGTTCTTGCCTCCACCAAGTACTCCCTTCTCAATTATGGGCAATCTCTCCCTCTTCATTAATCTTATTCCTATTATAAACCACCCTCACTGGCTGTTTTCAAATATTCTGTGAAATTTTTAACTCCTCTATTATTTGCTTCCAAATTAAAGGCCTAGCCTAAGGTGACAATGGACGCTGGCTAATAAGTGCATGTGAGTGCTTTATTATTCAATTACTTGTCTTATAAGTTTGCATGCCCCATTATAAAAGTATTTTTTAATCCTCATGGACCCTGGACTTCTCTCAGCTCCCCAGTACATCTTCTGACAACTCTTACTCATCCTACAGGCCATGACTTACAACATCCCTGTATACATCTCCAGCTCCTCCATGTATAAATTGAGCTTAAGTATCTTTGTTCAAATAAAACTTTATGTGGGTTTGAAATGGGGATAAGGGGCTGGAGAGATGGTTCATTGGCTGAAAGCACTGACTGCTCTCCCAGAGGACCCGGGTTCGATTCCCAGCATCCACATGGCAGCTCACAACTGTCTGTACTTCCAGTTCCATTCAAACATCAAGGCAAGTAAATAAATTTTTGAGAAGTTGTTTGTTTAAAAAGAAAAGAAAGAAAGAAGGAAAGAAAGAAAGAAAGAAAGAAAGAGGGATAAAAAAACAAACAAGAAGCACCTCTGGCTGAGCTTTTGTATGGCTCGCACCTCACATCAACAGTAGTCCCTGCACAGCCCCCACTGACACAGCCTGGAGATGACACTGAAGAACAGGAACTCTGTCACACCTGCCATTAGACTGCAGGTTCACCAGGGCAGCTACCACACCCAAGATAAACAGTGCATCTTCTGACTAAAAGAAGGGCAAGGCTTCCTCTTGATGAAATTGTGTGTGAATATCTACGTTCCATTTGACATATGTTTTTGTTTTGATTTGGGTGTTTTTGAGACAGGGTTTCATCGGACTGTTCTAGAACTCTCTGTAAATCAGGCTAGCCTTGAACACAGAGATCCACCTGACCTGCCTCAGCCTCCCAAGTGCTGGAATTAAAGGCATGTGTCACCATATGACCTGTGTATAGCAAACTCTTGATATACTTTCCCTTGGCTTCTAAAGTACCACCTAAGACAGTAAATTCAAGTATGGACTTGATTTGGAGACAGCTAGTTTGCTGGAAAATTACTTAACAGGCACACCCGGAAAGGATTCATGTGTGTGCTTGAGTCCTATGTTGCTGTTTCTCTAATACATGCTCCCCCTTCCCTCCCCATACCTATCTAGCCTTTCATGCTCTTGTGTGCGATGTTCTTTCTGCTCTCCTGTTCAAGTCTCTGCTCCATAACTCCCTTCTTCAGAATTTTGTTTTCCTCCATCACTTTCCCTAAGTGAGGAGCCTATTCCAGGGGCTTCAATTTTCAGCATTTCCCATAAATCTAATTTTGTATTTCAGCTCCTTGTTTCTCTTAATGAATATGAAAGGCATGTATCCAAAGGTCTTTCTTAGAAGAGTCACCTCCTTATACAGACAGAGTAACTATCCAAAACAGAAACATCAGACATCTGAAAAGTCTTCAAGACCATATGAACATGAAAAGAAAAAAAAAAAAAAAAAAAAAAGATGCTTTCTCTGTTATCTTTCCTTGGGAAGTATGTACTACATAAAGTACAAGACTTATTTTGGTAGAGAATGTGTGTGTGTGTGTGTGTGTGTGTGTGTGTATGTGTGCGATTTTAGTTCAAAGTTTCCTAAAAGATGAAAAACATAACATTCTACAAAAGTTTTACTAGTAATTCAAATGTCCCCAAAGTTTGTTGTGCAATCATACACAGAAATTAAAAAGGAAAATGAGAGGTTAGGTGATGTAAAAGGTTACATTCCTTACCATACCTACTTTTCCTTTCCTCTAAGGAAAACACTCAAACCTACTGGTTATAATAGTGAAAAACTGGAAATAACTTTATGTGCAATAAAAGAAAACTGTTAAGTAAATTACAAAACACTATCTTAGTAGGCTATTATAAAGACATTAAAATAATAATTCTAGTCTCCTCAGAAACATAAGTATTTGATATATTAAACACAAAAGAATGAGTTGTTATAACCAATATAAAACTATCCCCATCATTATACATTTATGAGGATAGATTGTACACAAAAATTACTAAAAATCTACTACGTAACACCAAAATTTGGGAAATTACAATGTATCTCCCTGAAGAAACAAGAGAAAAATACAAATATACCTAATAAACCTGGAAAATCCAGACTACCAGAGAAGTGGAAAATCAAAAGAAGAAATTCAGAATACCTATTATGTTGACTCTTCCTGGGGCTCGAACATAAAACTTGGGTGTGGACCCAAACTTAGAGTTAAACATCTCTTTTAGCTTCAACAATCTGAAAAACAAGAGTGGTTAGTTAGTTGGTTAGTATACACACACACGCACACACACACATTAATGATAATAAAAAATGAACATCTTTGGGTGGGGGTAGAGGTTTGAGACAGGGTTTCTCTGTGTAGCCCTGGCTATCCTGGAACTCATTCTGTAAATCAGGCTGGCCTCAAACACAGAGATCTGCCTGCCTCTGCCTCCAGAGTGCTGGGACTCCAGTGCAGCCAGCTGGATGAACATCTTTATAGTAAAGAAGCAGTTTGAAGTCAGGGTCAGCAGGGCCCCTGTGGAGGCTGCAAAAGCCTTTTTGGCCTCTTCTGCCCTCTGGTGGTGACTCTTAGTGTTTTTGGTTATAGCCACATCCCTCTAATCTCTGCCCCAGTTGTCACAGACATTCTCCCTTCAGGGCTATAACTCTTCAATATTTCCTTCTCAGATCTTGGAAGAATTAAGTCCAAATAAAAAAAAGTAAGCTTGAGTTACAGGAGTTACCCATCAATGCAGTACAGGAATTGATATAATAGTGGGTATCAGGAGTCACAGCTCTATTCTAGTGGAGTCTGTAATACATTGCCAAAGTTTTGCAAATATCTTTCCTGTTCTCTATAAAATTGGAGAATTTAAACATTCCTTTTGGACACCACTCAGATCCAAAATTCTTATAGTAGATTTAATCACTCATCATTGTCAAAAATCCCAAATCTTTGAGTAGTCCCCATATCATACTGCTCAAGTAATAACAGCAATTACAATAAACATTTACTAGGAACCATTATGTTCAAAAGTTGAATGATTAATTGTTGTTAGAGATTAATTTGTTGCAAGAAACAGAAATACACACACTCACAGGTGCACGCACACACACACATACACACGTTCCAAGAGTGAAAGAAAATACCATAATGACAGAGTTGTGCAGACATGACTGTTGGAAGAGTCTTCAGCTGGCCTCCTGGAAATCTGAAAGTAGCCAGAAATTGTTTTCATTGATGTCTTTGGGGCTTGCTCTTCCTGGCCCATTCTCTCATCCCTCCAAAGATGCTGTCACCATTTCCCTCTTCTCAGTCTTCCCTGCATCCCCTTCACCCCTGCAAACCTCATTTCTTCACCCACATACCATACATCTCCATGGCACTGTGACTCTACAAGGCTCAGTAACTCCAGTTTCTGTCTCATATATTCATATCCTTTGCTCCAAATTCTCAAAGTCAATAATATGTTTGGAAAAGTTTAAATCCTGTATCCATCATGTTCCCATTGTTTGGTACAAATAAGGTCACTTATTTTTATGTGCTTGATCATTCAGGTCCATTCACTAAGTAGCAGCTCTAGATTACAGCAGAGACCTCGGCAGGAATCAGGCTCAGATTCACTTAACACTCACTCTCTGGAGTAGAGCAAGCACCAGCTTGGCTCAATATGTGAAAGGGCCTGGGCCTGGATTTGGTCTCCAGCATGGAAAAAGCAAAGCTTAAAAATAAAAGTACAAACTAAAAACAGACAAGATGTAGACAAGATGACTCCTTGGATCTGATTCTCTCTATGCCTCTTTTGAACAAGAACATATAAAACCTCACCAAAAGTAGTTTTCAGTGCAATTAGAAAACAAAATATCAAACCTTACCTATAACTTAAGTAGAAAAAAGGGAGAAAACAGTAAGAAAGGGCGGGAGGGAGGGAGAGGAGGAGGGAGGGAGGAAGGGAGGGAAGAAAGGGAGAGGCAAGAGAGTCCAGGGGTGGGAGATGGTTAGGCTTTTTGTCAACCTGGCATAAGCCAGAGTCACCTGGGAAAGTGGAATGGAGCAGACACACAGCACTAAGGTTTATCACTGAAATCACCCAATGAAACACTAACCACTGCCTTCATTACATCTGATGAATTCTAATGAACCCATAACTATGTGATTACATAATTAGTAATAAAAACAAAAATATATTTTCTAAGTACCCTGCAAGAGTAGACAGAAGTACTCCTAGAAACCACAGATTTGTTAAGTGAACATTCCATTGCCAGGAGCAGGCTCTCTCCCTGGGAGTTGGTGGTCAGGGAGGCCTCTGAGGCCTCCAGACAACATAAGTGTCTCCAGCTGCTGTTTGCTCCCACCAGAACTGCAGGGGAACAGCCTATGAAGACATCGCATGCCCAGGTGCAAGACAAAGAAAAAAAAAAAAAACTTTCTCCTTGTGGATTAGCACTCATGGTGCCAGCAGCAGCAGGTGGCATGCAAGCTGCTGGGGGCGAGTGGGGGTAACAGTCTGACTCAGCTGTGGACCTGTCTATAACAACACTGACCAGGGAAGATGTGCATACCAACGCTGGAGTGGGAATAGGAGGTTCCAGGAAGGGTAACAGAGGGAGGATGATGCGATCAATATGCATTATATAGATGTATGAAAATGTCATAAAAAGCATTATTTATAATTAATGTATGTTAATTTAAAAACCATTTTCTAATCCTTAATGTGCTAAAAAAAATAAGAAAATGCTTTTAAATTAATAAAAGCATTTGCCAAAAATATTAAGCTTCCTATTTGATGCCAAAATATCAGAAGTATTCTCATCAAAGCTTGTCCAAAGCTGGAAAGATGGCTCAGCAATTAAAAGCATTCCAGAGGACCCAGGTTCAATTCCCAGCACCCACATGGCAGCTCACAAACATCTGTAATCCAGTTCAGGGGAGGGGGGAAGGGGGTCCTCTTTTGACTTCCACAAGCATCAGGCATGCATATGGTGCACATATATACATGCAGAACAAACATTCATACACAAAAAATAAATCTTTTCTAAAAAGCTTTTCCATTAGCTGGGTGACAGTGGCGCACACCTTTAATCCCAGCATTAGGGAGGCAGAGACAAGAGGATCTCTGTGTGTTTGAGGTCAGCCTGGTCTACAAAGTAAGTTTCAGGACAGCCAGACTATTACACAGAGAAACACTGTCTCTAAAAATAAAACGAAAGGAAGGAAGGAAGGAAGGAATGAAGGGAAGGAGGGAAGAAAGAGAGGGAACTACGGGATTTTAGGTTTTAAATCATAGTCTTCTAAATATTCTCCATCTTCAGTATTACAAGGGTCAGGATCACCAAATTAGCTGAGACAGGAAAACAAGAAACCAGAAAATCTACTCCCAGGCTATCATCATAGTACAGCATTCTTTGTAAGAGCCAAAATGTCAAAGTGATCCTAATGTCTACTAACTGCTAAACAAAATACATCACGTTCATATGATAGAATAGTAGAATGACATACTGATATATGCTACAACATGGCTGAAAGCACACTGGATGGGGGGAGAGCCAGTTAAGTGTTGTAGCCCACACCTTTAATCCCAGAACAAAAGCAGGGGAATCTCAATGAATCTGAGGCTAGCCATGTATACATAGCAAGTTCCCAGACAGCTAAGAATGCATAGATACATAGAGAGACCTTAACTTAAGACGGAGGAAGAGGAGAAAAAGAAGCACAGAAAGAGAGGTGAAAAAAATAGGTCTTAGGATATTAGTTATGATAGCATTATTTGAAATGCCCAATATGAACAAATCTGAAAGGAAGAAAAAGAAAAACAATAGATTAGTAGTTGCTTAAGAATGAAAAGGTGAAATGTAAGGGGTGATATGTATTTTTGTGTAGAGAAAAATCTAAATTTAATTGTAGTGATGGTTGCACAACTCTGTGAAGATACTAAAAACATTGCTACTTTTTAAAGTGTGTGTGTGTTTTGTGTGTTTTCAAGGACATATGAATATATGACTGCCACGGCACATATATGAGGGTCAGAAGACAGTCTTCAGGAGTTGGTTCACCTCTTGTACACTGAGTGAGCTCTTGGTACTGACTTCAGGTAGTCATGCTTGCCCAGAATCACTTTTATTTGTTAAGCCAGTTTATTGGTTTAAAATGGATAGATTACATGGTATGCAAAATCAGTAAAGTTATCACTAGAAATAATAATTATTTTTATTAATAATTTAATAATTATATTTGTTATTCATTTGTTTTAGGGTTACTTTAGGCAAGGCTTCATGTAGCCCAGGCAGTTCTCCCATTCACTAGCCAAGGATGACCTTGAATTTCCAATTCTCCTGTCTCTACCTCTCAAGCACTGTGATTACAAGAATAGCCACCATAGGCTTTCACACAGTTTGGGGAGTAAAACCCAAGGTTTCATGAATGAGACTAGCACTCCACAGCTGAGCTACCTCCCTGGATTTTGTTTTTGTTTTCTGGGATGTGGTGGTTTGAATGAGAATGTTTCCCAAAAGCTCCTGCTTGAATACTTGATCCCCAGTTGGTGGAACTGTTCAGGAAGGATTAGGAAGTGTGACCTTGTTGGAGATGTGCCATTTAAAGTTAGCTACCTCTGTCTATCATTTGTGGATCAAGGTGTAAGCTCTCAGCTACTGCTCAGTGCCAGCCAGCCACAATGCTTCCCATCATGATGGCCATGGACTCACCTTCTGAAACTATAAACCCCAAACAAACTTTTCTTCAATAATTTTGCTGGGCCATGGTGTCATTTCACAGCAACAGAAACTAAAACAGGGCAACATAAGGTCCTGTTTGGTCCAGGCTGGCTCTTAGTTTGTGGTAACCCTCCCACCTCTCCCTTCAATTGCTGGAATTACAGCATTCACCATCATGCCTTGTCAGCCTAACAACTAAAACTTAGTCCTACAGAAGAGATATCACTGCAAAGAAGGCTAGAAGTGAAACTTGAAGGTTTACAGTATAGACAAACACCATGAGTCAAATGAAGAGAGAATGTACTTAGCTCTCTTATTTCCCTCTGGGTTTTAATGCCGAAAATCAAATGCAGGGACTTGTGCATGCTAGGGGAGTATGCTACTGAGCTACAACTCCAGACTTCTCAAATTTGCTTTTTATACACAGAGAATAAGGAGTCAGGTGATGGTAGTGCACACCTTTAATCCCAGCACTTGGGAGGCAGAGACAGGTGGATCTCTGTGAGTTTAAGGCTAGCCTGGTCTACAGAGTGAGTTCCAGGACAGCCAGGGCTAGCCAGAGAGAAACCCTGTCTTGAAAAACAAACAAACAAACAATAGATGAGAAAGAAATTATCTTATTGAAATGCATAACGTGGTTGCCTAATGTCTTTACTCAAGAGGATTGGTTTCCTGTGAAACTGAAGAGCTATCTTGAACAAAGACCAGGAGTTCCACAAGAATCCCGGTTCACCTGAGGGACCAATAAATTACACCATGTGACTACTTCATAGATTTTTAGATTACACTATCTAAATTTAATAAATCTTACCCTTTCTAAAATGCTTCAAAATATTCCTGCAAAACATTCATAAAGCTAATAGCAGTGTACATGAGTACAAAATGAAGCTATTTGGGTATGATGGTGTGTGTACTTGAGGCATAGGAAGGTAGGCCAAGTGTTCAGTGTCATCTTCAGCTACACAGAGACATTGTCTCAAAAACAAGAACAGCAGGGCAGAGCTCACCTGACCACTATGACCTCACCTGGCTAACACTACTGTGGGAGACTTGTACACTGTGTGAAGATGTATTACTGAGACTCTGTAATAAAAAGTGGAAGGCCAATAATTAGGCAGGAGGTATATACGGGACTTCTAGGCAGAGAGAGAAAAAATAGGGCATGAATCTAGGTGCAAGAGACTCAAGAGACAGGGAGGAAACAGGGGGTGCACAATGGGAGAGAGCCGAGGCCACATGATATGGCATAGATTAACATAAATGAGTTAAGCTATAAAAGCTAGTTAGGAATAAGCCTAAGCTATAAGCTGAGATTTTATAATTAATAAGAAGCCTCTGTGTTATTATTTGGGAGCTGGCTGGCAGGAGAGAAAAAGACTTGATACACAACACAGACTAAGTAACATTAAATATTTGTTGCATAAATACTGAAAAAAATAGTAAAAGGCATGCAAAGCACTACAGGAATTCGGGCAGCAATTCTTCTCTTTTAGCAATGGACCTGTGTTTACTAGCAACATCTTCCCTGCAGGTCACTGATCTTTATTATTAAATCATGTAAAATAGGCTGGACATGGTGGCACACATGTTTAATCCTAGGCAGAGGCAAGCACATCTTTCTAAGTTAGAAGCCAGTCTGGTGGACATACTGAGTTCAAGGCCGGCCAGAACTACATAGTGAAAACCTGGCTCAAAAAAAAAAAAAAGATCATATTTGAAGTTTATTTGTAGACACGTTTTGTACAGCACTACACTACAGAGGGGTGGGTTTCTTTTCATGAATTCTTCAGGAGTCATCTGAAGAACATTTCTCACAATGTGTGCCCACTTTCTGAATATGTAGAAACAACCACACCATAAAATGACCTCAGAGAATAGTAAAACATTCAGTAACTGTTATATAGTTTGGAAGTAATCCAAACTATGTTGTCTCTAGAGTTCGGTAGGTTTTATCCTAGTAACTAATGAGCATTTTCAAGCCATAGGAAAGCTCTCATCAACCAAAACAGAATGGGGGGGGGGGTTTAAATTTAAAAGCAGTTAACCTCAGAGAAAGCCCTTGGGTGAGCAGAACAGCAGGTGAGAGATTTCAGCCCCTGAAAACACAACAAAGTATTTCTATATATCTGTAATTAAAAACATCCTCCACTAGAAATCGAAAAGAATTGTAACCCTGTAGCTAGGAACTAGCAACAAATTAGTTCCTAGATGACAGTTCCCAGATTCTCGGATTTGTCAAAGATACAGAGACTCAAAAATGACTGGCTCAGTGGTTAAGAGCACTGAATGCTCTTCCAGAGGACCCAGGTTCAATTCTCAGCACCCACATGGCAGCTCACAACTGTCTGTAACTCTAGCTTCAGGGCAAAACACCACTGTACATAAAATAAAAATAAATAAATAAATATTTAAAAAAAAAAATGACTGTTGACGACGGAAACCTGGAAAAGCAGTATCACTTGAAGGGCCAGATAACGAGTTAGGTTTGGGCATTTTTACGGAATCCTTCGGCAAGAAAGGGCAAAAGCCTCAGTGTAAAGTTGCGCAAAGCACACAACCGCAGGCAGCGTCTGAAATCCCAAGGGTTCCGTCTGCCCCCAGGGAGAGAAAAGAACAGGTGACTCAAAAGAAGCTGCTAAAAGCAAAGAGTACGGTGCTCCAGCCCTGGGATTCCAGGCCACGCCTCTCCCCCACCTGGGATGTTCTGCCACCTGGACTTGCCGAGTGGCGGGTTCCTCCGCAGCCATATTTTCCTAGATCCTTCTGCTGTTTCCAGGAGTGCTGCAAGAACAGCTGAGGATCACAAGATAAAGGCAGCAGGAATAGCTTTCTTCCGGGACCTCGGCGGAAATCCTGCAGGTCTGCAGAAGTGGCCCTCTTCCAGACCGTCCCGCCCCCAGCTCCTCCTCCCCGCTCCAGGCACAGCTGTCAAGCGCAGCCACCACCTCTCCCAGTGGCAACGCGAGAGCAATTGACTGAGTTTTTCTGTGCCCTGGTGTGCTTGAGTACAGCATTAGAACTTGGAGACTCGCACACACCTTGGTCTTTCTGATCCTTCTCAGGCTTTTTTTTAAGTTAGGGTTTTTTTTTTTCCGTAATGCCCAGCAAATACGTTCCAAACACCATGCATGACATGTTCACTTATTGCTTATTTAAATTTATTTCCAAAGCAAGCAACATAAAATTAGATATGAATATCTTTGCACTTCCAGGATGCAAGCGCAGGTAGGGCCTTCACTGAACACCACTACGGCGAGAAGGAACCCTTAGTATCTGGCTAAGTCTTAAAGAAACCTGGGACAAGTCTCACGCAGTACCCATGGCTCCCCAGCACTTCCCACCCCGCCCTCTACACTGAACTCTCCAGCCCAGGGCCTGGGATTCCCTTCCCCAGCCTCTGATCCCTATGCAACATCATTTTGGCTACGTGCCTTCTTAGTTTCTGGGCACCCAGATACACTCTCTCTTCTCTTCCTCTCTGGCTTCCCCCCTCCTGCCCCCATAGCCATGTTCAGGATGGACTCTTCCAGATGCCTCTGGCTGTTCTCTCCCTCTACAATAATCCTCCTCAACCCATACCTAGGATCAATCATATCCTCATGTGTTCATTCATTATCCAGTTCACCTCTCTTCTTTCAGTTGCCTAGGGAAATCCCAGAAACCCTGTTGCAAGCATACCATCTCCACATCTACCCTATTACTGTTCTGAACTGTAAAAAGTTACCATACATATTTATTCTCTTGTGAATTTATTATCTAATTGCTGTCTCACCATCACTACCAAATGCATGTAAGCAACTTGTGGGCAGGAGCAGTGCCTAGCACGGTGCCTGACAGATTGGTTTTCAATACACAGACAGGACTGGATGAATGGCTGAGAGGTGAAACTACACATCTAAGGTCACATTGTTCATGGGTACTGCATTACTTTTCTGTTACTGTGATAAAAATGTCCTGACCAAAAAAAATACAGGGAAGGAAAGGTTTATTTGGCTTACAATTACACAGGGAAGCCAAGGGTGAAATGGAGAGCATTATGTCTGCAGTCATGGGCAAAGAGAATAAATGCATGCATGAGTCCTTTCATTGCTGGCTTTCAGCTAGCTTTTTCCTGTATAAGATTTATTCACAAAATTCTCTTGACTCTTTCTAATAAGAGGGACATAAGGTTTGGAACAATGTGCTTATAAAGATTCTGCATGTCAGTTCCCCTTATCCGGGATAGGAGACTACCTTAACAAGGGAAACTTATACTTTGTACTTTTTAAAAATTAAATTCATTTATTGTGTGTATGCATGGGCACAGAGGTCATAGAACAACTAATGGGTGTCAGGCCTTCCCTTCCATCAAGTGAGTCCCAGGAAATGAACTTGGGTTATCAAGCTTGGCAGTAGGTATCTGTCCCAGAAAGATATCTTACCAGCTGCCCCCATCCCCTGCTTTTAAACAAGTCAGAAATTAGTGTAACAAAGTTTTCTTAGATACAGCACAAGAAAGTAAAAAGAATCCTTAGCATATAAGAATAATAAGATAAACAACCTTTTTTTTTCACTAAAAATGGAGTCCTTCCAACTTAGGCCTGGAAGAATGTCTCCCACAAAGAAGGGTGGTGACAAGAGGGGACATGCATCAACAAGGTGGTGACCTGAGGATACACCAACAAAGGCATCCATACAGTGGATTTCAATAATCATGTCCCTTGGGCACTCAAAGAAATCCAGAAATTTGCCATGAAGGAGATGGAATTTCAAATATGTACATGATATTAGTGTCAGTGTAGCTACTGGAGCCAGAGGAATAAGAAATGCTTCATAACATATCCATTTGTCCAGAAAGTGTGATGAGGATGAAGATTCACAAGGTCTACACTTTGGTAACTTACATCATTGTTGTCACATTCAAAAATTTATAGACAGTCAATGTGCTTGAAAATTAACTGTTAAATTTGCAGGCAAATGGGTGGATTTGGAGAATATCCTTCCTCCTGAGCGAGGTATCACAAACCCAGAAAGATAAGCAGGGGATGTACTCACTCATTAGTAGACTCTAAACAAAAAAGCAAAAAGCAAAGCATTTCCAAGCTGCAAACCACTAACACTGAACAGCTTGGGATCTGAAGCACCTTGGACGGGCACCTTGGATCCTACTCCCTCCAGAGGAACACCTGACCCAGTCTTGATGTTGGGGTGACGAAAGCAGATATGCCAGGCATGGATGCTGAATTAAGCCACATTGGGACCTTGGGACCTCCTGCACTTGTTGGGGAGGAGATAAGAGATGTGGAGAAGAGAGAGTGACTGGAAGGGGCAGGAGGGGGAAGGGAGCTTGAACAAGGATATACATGGATAAAAAATATGACTTTATCCATAATAAAAAAAGAAAAATAAAATTAACTGCTAAATGTCAAATATAGAAACTGAAACACACACAGAGTATCTGCCTTAAGGAAGTGTAAACCAAAGCCACTAAACTACTCAATGCTCTTGAAGCAGCATCTAAAATTGAAATGGGCTAGCTCATACTAAATGGTGGCAAGATAGACAACTAGGATTATCGAATGTTGCCACTAGAAACAATAGGATAAATGGTAAAGCTGCATTAAAAAAAAAAAAACAGTCTGAGAGTTTCTTACAAAGTTAAATATATACTTCTTGTATGAACCAACCATCATGTATAGATTTATTTGTATCCAATGCTTCATAACTTCAGTACCACAAAGTATTATTATGAAGACATACTTATTATCTCACAATTTCTGTCACTCAAAAGTCAGAGCATGCCATAGATGGTCTTCTATTTTAAGAGGCTCAGTGGGGAAGGATTCACACCCAAGAGCACATGGCTAATGTAAATAACCCCTCACAGGCATACTCAGATGCTTGTCTTCTAAGGTATCCCAGATTTTGTCCAGTTGTCAGTGAAGCTTAACCAGCCAGGCATTGTGAAATAAGCCTTTAATCCCAGCACACAGGAGGCAGAGGCAGGCAGATCTCTGAGTCTGAGGCCAGCATGGTCTACAGAGCCAGTTCCAGGGCTACACAAGGAAACTCTGTCTTGAAAAACAAATACCAATGAGCCTTAACCATCACACGAACTTCAGCATTTGTGATTCTTAAAGACACAATGTTTGCCATTAGGTCAGACTTGATCTTGTTTAATGTAATGATGTACATGTAATTGTTTATCAACTTCTCCCCATCATTTTGATTAGAAGCAAGCCATAGGACACACCCAAAGGACAAAGAATTATCCAATAACATGGATGATAGGCCATCTTGGAATCAGTCTACCACATTACTCAGGAGAAATGAAACATGCTCACACAACAACCTGCACACAAATGTTCATAGCACTTTTATTTATACTAACCATGTGTTGAAAAAAAACTCATATATCCATTAACAGGAAGATAATTGTATAGTTTCCAAAAACAGAACACATAGCAATAAGTTCAAACAACCAACTGCTGCAAACAACAACATGGATTTAAAAAAGCCAGGTAAGTGAGAATGCATTATGTTTATTTGGATTTACATATAAAGTTGATGAAATTGTAAACTCATTTAAAACGTCAAATAATACATCATTGGCCTAAGAAAATCATAAATGAGAAAGATACAGATCATCAAAGAATTTCAGAAAGAAATCTATAAAGAAACATCTTTAGTTTAATAAGTTCATTATGTTCTTATGATAATCATTTCACAGGTATAAATAGCTGACAAAATTTATCAAATTGTTTGATAAGTTACATTTGTGCAGCTTAAATTACCATAACACAGCTAAATTATACTTCAATAAATGCTGTTTTAAAAATATTTGGGGGCCAGTGAGATGGTCAGAGGGTAAAGTCTAGTAAAGACCACCGTAGTTTGGTCCCTGGAAACATAATCCCTGCCTCCTCTCACCTTTCTTTCTCTGCCCAGCTAACTCAAGTCCTGGTTGAACTTTCCTAGTACTAGGACTAAAGGTTCACAGAGAGTTCTGGGACCAAAGGCATGGGTCACCACTCCTGACCTTTACAGCTTGGCTCTGTGGGTGGCTCTGTTCTCTGGCATTTCATGTTATTTTTATTAAATATATAATACACCACCACATGTTTCTAGGTACCAGGTTACTCAAGTCTTTTCTCATTATGTGAATAAGGCATTATGATAAAAAAGGCAAATTATGCAGATAAATGCACTGTAAATCAATATGTCATTTTATGAATGTAAACAACTGGCAAGGTAAATAATCACAGCCCTATCATTTTGTATTTTAAAAAATTATGCATGAATAAAACTCTTAACTACCTCATGATTTGGAAAAAGTATAGCATGGGTAGAGTAACTCATTTATTGCCCTAAGTTCTGAGAGTGGTGAGTGCTATTAATTACTATGCTAATCAGAAGTACCTAAGCCTGACCTGTCCCAATAACCTAGGATGTACAGTCAGCCATCACACTTATTGGAAGGCTTTGCTTTGTTTTAAAATTACATGTACAAATTTGTGTAAAATTTTTGGAACGGTTTTGTTTCTAAGATGACATCATTAAAAGGCATTCCAAAACTAAAATTTTATATTCAATAGAGAAATTTTGAACAAAGACTGGAAATTAAATGCTATCAGAGGATTATCGGTCGACTTTGTTATGATTATACTATGCTTGCATAAAAAAAATCTCCTCAATTTTAGGAAATGCACAAAATTACATAAGAATAATGTGTTGTTTTATATGCATCTTTCAGGTGATCCAGAACATACACAACACTAAGGCTGATAGTTGATATAATTGTGTCCACTATTCTATTTTTTCAAATGTATTTTAAATTTTAAATTGTTGATGATAAGATATTAAGAGGAGGGGCTGGAGAGATGGCTCAGCGATTAAGAGTACCTACTGTTCTTCGGGAGTACCTGAGTTCAACTCCCAGCATCCACATGGCAGCTAACAGCTGTCTGTAATTCCAGGACCTGGCACCCTTACACAGTTGTGCATGTAGGCAGAACACCAATTCACAGAAAATAAAAATAAATATTTTAAAAAAAAGATATTAAGAGGAAAAGACTATTAGTAAAACTATGTGGTTACAGATAAGGTGATATTATTGTTATAAAAACTATGTCCAAAAAGATGTTACTTTGAGGGGCTGGAGAGATGGCTCAGCGATTAAGAACACCGTCTGCTCTTCCAGAGGACCCGGGTTCGATTCCCAGCACCCACATGGCAGCTAACAACTGTCTATAGTTCCAGTTCCAGGCAAACACCAAGGCAAATAAATAATAAATAAATAAAGTTTTTTTAAAAAAAAAAAAAAGATGTTACTTTGAATGACTATTTTTTTAAACTATCTGAAATTCCTTCTTGTAATATTTTCCTAAAAAACATATTAAGTGTCAGACTAGAGATGTAGCTCAGCAATACAGCATTTACCTAATACAAAGCAGAGTTCTCTCCTCAGCTCAAAAAATGCAAAAAAGAAAGAAAAGAAAAAACGCAAAATAAAAAAAGTAATGTTAATGATATTCAAAGGAAAATTTTTTGAAGATTAATTTTCGTAATATTTTTAACATATAGCAATAAATTTGTATTTCAACATGGAAATAATACAACCATTGTCATGCCTGACTCAATGTGTCTTCACAAGATTTTCAGAACCAAGTAATTCCTGGCCTAGAAACAAACAAACAGCAACAACACAAAAATGATCCTATTCGCCAATAGATTCGGATGAAAACTGGTAATATCAGGCACATCTCCAGAAGTCACTGGAGAATAGCCAATTTGAGTCTTAAAGGATTCAGCACGACGGTGTGAATGTTAAGGCTGATTTGTACCAGATGAAGATAAAAGGGTTTTACCTCTGGTGATTTGTGCATGTTTGACTGATCTATATAGGTACACAGTTGGGCTGAAATCCTAAGATTACATATATTTGATACCTACAGCATTTGTGGAATGAAGTGTAAACTCAAGAATTTAGAGGGTTATGCAAAATAATTAAAAATTAAAACAGATTGCTTTAACTTTTGCTTCATTCTAAACTTTAATGGCTTTGTACAACGCACTTTTTTAAAACCTGTCATCAACTGTTACTTCAATTTGACCTTGAAAGCTGTCAAAGTCTATTTGTGATTCATTAAATAATTGAATAATTGAATAATGCATACCTAAATTGGGATAACCACAGAGCTTTTTTGCCTACTACTAATATAACATTACGTGAAAATTATGTTTCTGTAAATATATCCACCGCAAGGTTTGTAATACAAACACATAGATAACAATGGCAGAGGCACGCTACCTGTCATATAGGACGGACATTTTTCATTAGAAAAAGACGGTTCCAGAGTCCCAGGCAAAGAAAGAAACAGTCCCTTTCCTAGGACACTGGAATCTGCTAGAAGGTCTCCGAAGTCCCTCAGACAGGACCCGCAGCGCCCGATTTCCCAGTTGCTGCGATTAGTTGCTAAGGCACTAACTGTCGCGCAGGAAGAGTAAGCAGTGGTGCTCCTTTTGGGCGCCGTAGTAAATCGTCTCAAGGTTGAGCTCATTGGTTCCGGAATGCAGTTATCTTTTCTAGGAGAGACCGGAAGGAGAGGTGAACCGAGAGTGACGCCTCTGGGCCGCGGAGGACTGTGGGAGGAGGCTGTCTCTAATTTCTCCTCTCCCCCTCCCTCCTCCGGCCAAGATGTCTGACATGGAGGATGATTTCATGTGCGATGATGAAGAGGACTACGACCTGGTGAGGCGCAGGGAGCGGGCCCCTGGCTGGAAGTGGGGTTTGGCGGCGGGGCCGAGACCGAGCAGCTGCAGCTTCCCCCAGGGGCGCGTCGGCCCCGTTCCTCTCTGCGCGGTGACCGGGTTCCCTCCTCGCCGGGAGCGGCGGGCCTGTCGGGCCTGGGAAGAGAGGGAGGGGGGCGGCGGTCCAGCCCAGGCCGCGGGGCCTGGGATAGCGCAGGTGGTCAGCCGCGGCCGGTTCTCAGCGCCTCCCTTGCCCGCTGCCGAGCCGCCAGGGCCCGGCTCTGAGGTCTAGGCCCTCGCGGGCCCACCTCCACTTCACACTGGACCTGAGCCGGTACCAGATGCTAGGAGAGTGAAAGCTAGGGGAGGCTAACTGCAAAACTTGGGAGTCTCCGAAAACAGCTTACGGGTCTCGTCTGGGGTCATTGTGAATCTCTGGTAAAGCTTCAGAGCAATAATAGAAGCAGGGAAAGTAGTTCAACTACTTGTTCCGTTGTCCAAAAAATGACAAGCTGAGAAGAAGGGTTTGCTTTGTGCTTGGTTGGGCTAGGGAGAGGTAAGGGTTAAGGGAATTGGAACCAATAGCTTTTTCCCTTAATTTAAGAAATTTCCCAGCATCAGTGTTTGACTCATTAGCAGCATGGAAATAAACAAACTTGACTAGTTTGATGGTGATTTATTTTTAACTTAAGGTTTAATTTGTAAATGAATCTACAGGTTTTTAGCTGGACCTTTGTTTATGTTGGCAGTCAAAAAACTATCAGCACCGGTGGGAGAGCTAAGGGGGGAAAAAGATACTCCTGATCCTCCGTTATTGTCAATTTTGTTTCTTAATTGAGAAGCATTTTGTTTGGTCCTTAGGAATTACAGTGATGCTGCATTTTGGTAAAGTTGTGTAATAGATAGATGCTTTGAAGTCTGGTTCATCTTTTAAGTGCCACATTCTCAAAGTATGAATATTTTGGGTTTGAGTTCTGTGTAACATCTTTATATGGGTGAATGTGTAAATTATTTCCAAGTTTTTTTAATTTTTGCATTTTACAGAAAGGCCTATTTTGCAAAGGAAGAGTGAAATGCTGTGACTAGAGAGTAATAGTAGATATTTTAGTAACTGTTTAAATGTAGCCTTTTGAATTTGTTCACAAGCAAGGCCGTTGTAAGCAGATACCTGCAGTTCATTATAACTTACTGTGATAATTAAGCTTTTCTCTTTTGTTTTGCTTTTATTTCTATTATAGGTAATTTTTAACTTGTCAGATGTTTCTTTTGAATGTTTGTAATGCTTGTAGTGTTTTGAAAAATCCTATCTCCTTTCCTGATTAAAGTCTGGTAAATACATGAATTTTAAGTGAATGAATATTAGCACTAGGATTAACTTGAAAATACAATATAGGAATGAAGATGAGAATCTTAGGAAATACTCTATTAGACTTTATGAACTTGTTTTGTTTTTAGCCAGGGTCTCACAAAGTAGCCATGGTTTACTTGGAACTCTGCTTCCCAGGTGTTGGAAGGAAGGCTTACATCGCAACATCTGGCTTTGGAAGCTTTTTAGACATACAGTGTACTTGGTTCTTTCCCAGCTTTTCAAGGCCTACTACATGTACCATATAATAAAGTTGAATATGCAGTTGTTTCAACTTAAAAAAAAAAAGGGAATTAAGATTTTATGCTATTGCAGAATTAAATGAAATTTTGAGTTTTTTTCTTCCTCCAGCATTGTGTTAAATAATTCTTCTCTTCCATTTTTCATATAAGTACCATTTTAGATTCCTAGTCATATATCAAGTAGTGTTATACCTCCTTCCCTACTAACAGGTAAAATTTTTGTAACTTGACAACTTTGAGGTAATTTATTTTCATTTGCTAGTCAGTATCCTTTAATCATTTAGTTTAAAAGGATAAGGGTGACTACCATTTTATAACTGGTAGAGATGGTTTTCTTTTATTTGAGTTATTATTTTTGCCTGCATCTTCTTCTGTTTCTTTTTATAGAAAGTCAACAGGATTGATATACTGTCTTAAGTAGGTTTCTTTCTACCTCTTTTTACTTTTGAGACAGGGTATCACTAGTTTGCCCAGACTGACCCTGAAGTTCTCTACAGTAGTGAGGATAACAGATCTGCAGCACCATGCCAAGCTAGAACTTTTTTAAAATTTGTTTAAATGTGTTTGTTAGAAAATTGGTTATCTCTTCATTTTATTTATTAAGTGGGGCTGGTAGTGTAGCTCTCTTGCTAGAGTGCTGCCCTCATATTTCAAAAACTTCTGTGCCATGTGGGTGGTAGAGAGAACAGAAGGATCGGAGGCTCAAGACCATTCTTTGCTACATACTGAGTTGGATCCTCGACTGGACTACATGAATCTGTTTGAACTAACTAAAATGTTTGTAGGCTGATTTTTCTTTGGGCCAACAGCTCACAAATAACAACAAGGAGACTTTTTATTAATTATGAAAGCTTGAACTTTAACATAGGCTTATTTCTAACTAGTGCTTATAATTTAACCCATTTTTTTTTAAATAAATCTGTTATATCATGTGGCTTTTACTTCTATCCCATTTTGTGTGTTCAATTCATTCTATGTCTGACTAGCATCCCTCCAATGCCTAAATTCATCTAGAGTTTCCTCTCTCTGCCTGGAAGTTCCGCCTATCCTGCTTAGCTATTGGCTGTACAACTTTTTAATTACACCAATTATGGCAATACATCTTTACACAGTGTACAAAATATCCCACAACAAATGTTAATAATACTAC
This sequence comes from Sigmodon hispidus, assembly GCA_004025045.1. NCBI lineage: Eukaryota > Metazoa > Chordata > Mammalia > Rodentia > Cricetidae > Sigmodon > Sigmodon hispidus. Next base: position 81,490 of record PVIH01008567.1, read on the forward strand.
AAGTATTTCTGACCATAGTGATACTCAGCATATCTTTATCTGTTGTCCACTGATATTTTAAAGCCCTAAACCACCTTTTGTATTTGCACAGTATAGTGACAATAGGTGGCCAGGGACAGTCCTGAAAATAAAAAATAAGTCTTTATAATATTTTTACTTAGTGTGTATGAGTGTTTTACCTGTGTATGAGTGCATCCCTGTGTACTGAGTACCTGCCTGGTGTCCATGGAGGTCAGAAGAGAATATCAAATCCCTTGGAACCACCATGTGGGTATTGGAATGTCAGTTCATTGCAAGAGCTGAATTACCTCTTCAGTCCCCTTCTATACTATTTTTGTCCAAAATGGTAAATAATTATTTATGTCCAGTATTTAAAAGAACAGATTGTTAAAGAATAAATAGAAATTCAGTACACTTAGCCTCTTATTTTTACAGTCTTTTTGATTTGATTATAGACAAAAGTAGGCTTTTTCTAAGCAGTATCAACCCATGTAATGTTGGTTGTAGAGGTAAGAGATGGTACTAGCAAAAAAACCCATGTGTACATAAGTATGCCATGGTGCACATTTCAGAGGAAACTTGGGGAAGTTGATTTTCTTCTACCATGTGGGTCCCAGGATGGAACTTGGGTCATCAGACTTTGCAGCATGCCAGCCTTACCCACTGATCCATCTAATCATTCTAGAAATAACTTAAGCAAACTGACTTTATTTCCAAAGTCATTTCTAAATTTCTGTTTTATAGTCAGGATATTTATATTTGAGTATAATTACTTAAATGAATTGGGTGAACTACTGTCTGTAAAATAGTTTGACCAAGCTGTGAGTCTAATGTTTTCTTTATTTAACTCATGGTTGGTAGTAGTAAAGGAATAGTTTTTGATACGTCTTTTCTAGTTTTAATAGATTTTAATGCCCCGATTTTGTTTTATGTGTCTGTTTAAGAGGAGATGAGATTTAGCTACAGGATATCCAACAGAATCTCTTGCCACAGATATACTTGCATGCACAGACATAGACTTCTGCTTAAATTTATCTGAGAGATACAAAATACTTAGCTCTTTTAAAATATTTTTACCAGTATGTATGTATGTGTGTGTATATTCATGTGCATGCTACGCTATGCATGTGGAGGGCAGTAGACAATTTGACTAAAATTCTGGTGCCAAGCTTGTCAGCAAGTACTTTACCCAGTGAGCCCCTTTTGCCAGTTCACTGCTTTTTTTTACAGCTCCAAAGATGATATGTAGACACTGTATTTTGTTTGACTGGTTTTCTATTGATAACAATTTGATCTGTTTTCAGTCTGCAATATTATAAACAATGTGTAATTTTAAAAAAACATGGCTCAGAGGTTAAGAGCACTGGTTGTTCTTGTAGAAGACCCAAGTTCAATTCCAAGCACCTATGTGGTGGCTTATAACTCCAGTTCCAGGGGATCCAATATCTTCCTCTGGCCTCTGCAGAACCAAGCATGCACATGGTGCACATACATATCCATGCAAACACTCTTACACATAAAATAAATCTTTTTTTAAAAAACTGTAACTGAAAATTATATTGCCAGTTATAGTAAACTATTAAACTGGGTAACGCTGTCTTGGGTTAAAAGCAGTTCACTAAAACCAAAAACACTGAACTCCAATAAAGCTAGTTTTCTTCAGGAGTGTTACTATAATCCTTGTCAGTATTGTTGGACACTGGCTCTTAAAGATACAGTCAAAGAATAATACTGATTTAGAATAAAATTTTTTGTGAATTTTCAAAAAGACCTATTAGTTTATTGATAGTATAAAGAATTGCAGAGTTTTAAACAAGGATAACTAAAGTAAGCAACTGACAGCTCTCACGTGGTAGTGATAAAATTAAATCATTAGTAATAAATAGACACAAGCACATTCAGTTCATAATAAAACATTTTTTTAAATGGACCATGGTTAGGGTTAGGGTTTATAAACTATGAGCATCCAAAATGAGTTTGCACTGAGAAGAGAACTGGATCCTAGTTCATGTGTTTTAAGTTTTGATAGTTGAAACACAAATGACTAGGGATTTGTATTTTATCTAGTATTTAAGAATAATGGTCCATTCTCGTCTACCTTCCAATGTCCTTTGCCTCTGGTGCAGATGGCTAGAAGTGGGCAAATCTTGGAAAGCATTCTACTGATTGATGTGTTTTCCTAGTGTGTATTCCTTTAGACCTGAATTGATGACATGAATATGTAAATAAACCATAGAATGGGACTTGTTCAGAGGGTCTATATTTCATCTTGTAGTCCGAAATTAACCCTGTCTGATGTGTGTTGTTAATTTGGGTAGCTCAGTCTTGAGTTAAATATTTAATGAACACTTTGTAAGTCTCAGGAACATAAAACATGATAAGAAAATTCTGCTTTTTAGAAGTCAGAGTCATTCAGTTGAGAGAAGTGACGAGGCAGTGTGAACGTTAAGTCCACTAGATAGATGCCTGTCATGTGGAGAGAAGCATGAATGTAGGAGAGTTGGTTCTGCTAAAAAGAACTGGGGAATCAAAAAGGAATGCCTTGGTGAGTACATTTAACCAAGAGCTTGAGGCTGGGATCTGCAGAGGGGGCGAAGTGTGATCCTCTTTAGTCAATAAAATCCCAGAGTCAAATATTGCGGTAATAACCTGAAAGATCAGAGAAGCAAAGGGTCCTCTGAGCAGATGGGGCCAAGGGATCCTGTCTCCACTTCCAAGTGCTGAGACTAAAGGAGTGTGTCACCACTGCCTGACTTCCATGATTAACTAGTGGCTAACTCGGCCATCTGATCTCCAGGCAAGCTTTATTTGTCAGAAACACAAAGAAAATAATCGCACAACAGAGGGAGTTGTGTAGATTCCTAACCAGAGTATGATTTGCTGCTGCTGTGGCTCCATCCTCACAGGCTGGCACTGGAGCAGGACAGTTGCAGGTGCCAGGCCAATGTAGGCAACTTAGAGTTGGACGGAGCCATGGTGGCAGAACACTTAAAATGCATAAGGCCTGAGTTTAGTCTCTTTCCATACGGCCAAGATAAAAGTATGGTTTGTGTTAAAACAATCCAAATTTATATGGAGTATTTGGGGAAAATAGTAGGCCCAAACAGTCACAGATTGCGTTGGAGACACTTGACTTATTTCATCAGTGGGTTGAAACTGTCACTGAACCTTAAGATTTTTAAATCCCTTTTATATTATTCAAGTGACTTTATTTTAATACAGTACTTAAACTTTTTTTAGGATATTCACAAATTGACTGAAATTTTGGTTTCTGCTAAAAAGCATTTCACTGAAACTATTGCAAATTGTTATTCAGTTGGCAGAAAATTTCAGTTAAACAGTAATGCATGTAATTCTCTATTCTGATTACTCTCTTGTGTTGCTGAGCCATTACTAATATTATAGTTAATTTATTCTCATTTACCAGTACTCATGAGGTAATCTTTTTACATTACATATTGAATTTTACATCTTGTGTTCTTAACCACATTCTCTTCCTTTTTATTTTATTTTATTTTTTACTCTACTATTTGAGCTCCAGCGTCCATTGTCTTTTTTTCTGGCTTTCAGGAATAGCCAGGGACTGTTGTGTGACTAAGGAGCCACACTTACAGTACTGCCTGAGACTATAAGAACTTGTTCTCAGCTGTGTCATCATTGTTTCTGGGTGGAAGGTAACTGAGGCCAATCTCTCCAGCTTTTAAAGAAAGCATTGTCTGCTTCCTTGCTGAAGAAAAGTCCTTGGTTTAATTCTGCCATTCATGGACTGTGCCTCTTGACCTGTCCTTTCTTGATCCTGGCCTGATTGGTTTTGTTTTTATGTTTTGGGCTAAAAACCAAAAATAAATGAGTACTGAATAAGAGTAAAATCTTAACTTTCTTTGATATGGCAGTCAGAATTGCTTTTTATTCCTTTCCAGATTCAGGGCTGCATTCAGAAGATTTGGGTTGCCAAAAGGCAATTTTTTGGTACAGCTAGATGAGTTTTGAGTGTAGAACACACTCAGATCAGAGCATCTTCACTGTCTTCCACAATTGATACTTTGATCTGTGACTGTCAGTGCTGACATTACTGCTTTACATAAATACATACAAAATGGCATAAATATGTTTAGGTGCATTTTGGAAATTACTGAGTATTCCTGCCCTGATCCTAAGACAAAATCCATTTAATGATTTTTTTTTTTTTAATGTAACAAGTTAGTGAGTCAAACAGCAGTTTTTAAAATGAGAAGTCCTAACAATACAATTCAAAGGTATACTAGTGTGATGTCTTCAGAGCACCATCTGTAGAATAGTACTAAAGTATTGTCTGTAATTAAACCGTTTGCTTCTGTAAGAGCAGAAGACTGTATGTGAGGCATACACTACAGATTATAACAGGAACTAATGAGGTCTGAACTAAGTTGTCTGAGACATTGTTCATTGACTTACTAGTGAAAAGTGCCTATTTTTTGTTCACAGCCCAGGTTGCAGTGGTGTCCCAGTGTGATCTGGCCAGTGCTGCCAGAAATGTGTGGTTTCTTATTAATTTTGTCATTCTATATTCAGATATCTTTTACTATTGCCAAATATTTTTTGGCATCCCTCTTCACATTCAGGTCTCATTCATCTGTCCCCATGTTGTGTGTCCCACCCCACCTCCTGGCTGCATTGATCATAACCCACATTTTAAGAAACCAGATCCTAGATACCCAAATGAGGAATGGAAAGAGGGGCATAGTGTGGGAAGGTGGGAAGAAGTCTGGATAGCTGTGAGCAAAAGCCCAGGTGGCTGCAGCAGTATGAATTAGGGAGGTGTTCCATAGGAGATCCTGGATGTGGGCAGGAGTCAGATTTTTACTATTTTCAGCTTATTTAGAGAGTAATTTTTTTTATTAAATATGCTAGATAATGGACACTTTATGCAGATTATTCTGGCATTTAACATGAAGTGGGGATTTTAGGGTTAAGGAGACTGGGAAGGCTGCTTGTATAAGATAAACTTTCTTTGGTAAGAGCAGTATATGGCTGAAGAGCAAGAGTTGGGGTGATCTAGGAGTGTCCTTGTGCATGCTTGTTGTGTTGCCTCATGTTGTATGTCTCTCTTTCCTACACTGTGCTGCTCTCCTCATCTGTTTGTTCTAGGAAATGGGCCCATTTATCTTTTAAACCCAGCCTTGACTGTTACTGTTACAGTCCTGTCACTGTGATGGACAGTTTGTTTATTCTCTAGTAGTTAATTTTTTTATCTTTTATTCATTTTGCTATAAGTGACAAGGGTTAAGAAGAAATGAATCATTGTGAAATGTGTTTTTATCTAGTCTGGTCTTGTCCCTAAGCGAAGTGTTCCAGTGGAGTTTCAGGTGTTACATCTAGCCAAACGTCATAGTCTGTGGGAATGAGTGTCATTTATGCTCTCGTTGTGCAGGGGGTGTGCATCACAAAAACAACTCTAATATTTATGTCTTTGTATTTATTCTTTTTCCCTCCAGTACTATTCTTTTGATACAAACTTATCCCTTTGAAATTTGTAGGTGAGGGAAAAAAAATATTTTATGGCCATCTAAAATAATACTTTGAGGGCCAGTGAGATGGGTCAGCAGGTTACAGCACCTGCCACAGAGCCTGACAAACCTTTGTTGAATCCTAGAACTCATAGGAGAGGCTCTGACCTGCCAGGCCATCTCGCCAGTCCAGATGGCTTTGTAACATCCAAATAAGTAAGTTGTAATGGAGCTGGTATTTAAATTCCACCATATAAATTCAGATCTTACTGAAAAACAATACAGCGGAAGTGAAAATTTGCTTTAAAAAAGTGCTTTAAGAAGCAATATAAGTTAGGAGGTGGTACACAAGCCTTTAATACCAGCACTTAGGAGTCAGAGGCAAGCAGATCTCTGAGATCAAGGCCAGCCAAGACAGCCAGGGATACACAGAGAAACCCTGCCTTGAAAAATAAAATAAGGGGCTGGAGAGGTGGCTCAGCAGTTAAGAGCAGTGACTGTTCTTCCTGAGGACACAAGTTAGATTCCCAGCATCCACATGGCAGCTAACAACTGTCTGTAATTCCAAGATCTGACACCCTTACACAGTTATACATGCAGGCAAAACACCAATTCACATACAATAAATAAATAAATATTAAAAAAAAGAAAAACAAACAGAAAAAGACCAACAAGAAACAATATAAGCAAAGATTAAATAGTTCTGAGATTTTAATATATTAATGCAGATTACAAAATACTCACCAATTTCACAGAACAGAGAGTTTTGGAATTTTTTTTTCCTTGCTTAGTGTGTCTGTATGTGTGGTGAGCATGTGTAATACAGGCACATATGTGAGTGGACACATGTGGAAGTGAGAGGATGGCGTCAGGATTCCGTCACTGAAGTTGGCTCTAGACTGGTAGCCAGAGCACAGTAGTTTTCCTCTCTCTGCCCACTTCACCTCTCCACATAACAGGGTTACAGACACTTGTACAGTTATCCTGCTTCTTTATGTCCATGTTGGGGGTCTGAACTCAGGTCTTCATGCTTGTGTAGTAAGCACTCTTAGCCCTGTGCCCCTTTTGAAGTGCTAGTTTTGATCTAGAAAAATAATTTACTGTATACTATATTTCTTCTCCATTTTCAAACTAAGATCAGTGTTCAAGGTTGTTTTATTTTAAACAAAAATATTAGAAGCATTCACTTTTTATAGTGCCATTTGTGAGTTTCTTTTTCTCATTTATTACCTCTCTCTTTTCAATATACAGGAGTACTCTGAAGATAGTAACTCTGAGCCCAATGTGGATTTGGAAAATCAGTACTATAATTCCAAGGCATTGAAAGAAGATGACCCAAAAGCAGCACTAAGCAGCTTCCAAAAGGTTTCAACTTCCAACTGATTTTATGTCTTGAAGTTTTTGTTGTTGTTGTTAAAGATTCTGTATCAGTTACTTTTCATATTGTTACCACCAAATATCTGACGAAAAACAAGGATGGAAGTGTTTATATCTGTTCATTGTTTAGGATGTAGTAATCCGTCGTGCAGGGGAGCTATATTGGCCAGAGCATGTCACCGGGATTCTTCCCCTCTCAATGGACCAATGTTGTGGTCTTAATGAGAGTGGCCCTCATGGGATCATATATTTGAATGCTTGGTGTCCCCAGTTGGTAGGACCCTTGAGTAGGATGAAGTGCTGTGACCTTGGAGAAGGAGATGTGTCACTGGGGGGTGGGCTTTGAGGTACCATGCCCCGTGTCTCTTTCTCAGCCTCCTACTTGGGGATCAGGGTGAGCTTTCAGTTGACCCTGCTGCTGTCATGGACCCTCTGAAACTGTACATCCAAATTAAACACTTCCTTTTTCAAGTGCCTTGGCAGAATTGTCTTATCACAGCAGTAGAAAAGTAACTAAGACAACCAGGAAGCAGGGTGAGAGACTGGGGCCTGAAGTGCAACTGGATTATAGCTCCCCAGGCATGTTCCAGTGATTCACTTCCTCTGCCAAGGCTCTACCCTCTGAGGGTTCCACGCTTCCCAGATCAGCACCATCAGTTAAGGGACCAATTGATCGAACACAGGCAGGCATTTTTATTTCCAAACCATAGCATGTGCATTAAATCCATAGTAACTTATTTCAGAAATGTGTGTTTGATATTTATGATAATTCTTTCTGAAGGATTGCATTGTGGATAATAAGCATGTATTTCAGAAAGGTTTCCTATTGTGCTTTCTAGTTAAGCTGTTGGTGAAGCAGGGCCCTTGTCCTGAAAATCACACTAGAGAAACAGTCTTGAGGTCAGCACTATTATTGCTATAATCCTATTGCTTCTGGGAACAGATCACATTGATTTCTTGATTCCTGAACAGTGGAGGTTCTACCTAAAGATAATTTAGGTAGAGGAGTCCTTTCTGGGTCTGTGTAATCAAGTCCTTTTATGTGACAGTTTAAGAGTCAGCTCATTTACCCAAGGATCCCAAGAAGTATCTCTTTCAATCCTTTTAAAAATTAGATTATAGTAAAATTTGAGAAAAAATATTTTTCATGGATAGCTTATAAAAATTAAATCGGCTTAGAGACATTGGTTGTCCATTCAAAAATAGTGCATTAATATTAAGACTGAAATTGTCTCCCTGTTTTAGGTTTTGGAACTCGAAGGTGAGAAGGGAGAATGGGGGTTTAAAGCACTGAAGCAGATGATCAAGATTAACTTCAAGTTGGTAAGACTTACTCTTAGAGAGATTAATCTCACCCTGAGTAACTGCATGCAAGCTTTCTGCAGCATATTTCACATGTCTGCCTATCTAAAGCCATTCATTATGTTGACATCTGTCCCCATGTGTGGAGTGCAAAACTATGACCACAACAGAACTAATCTTTTCTTACCTTTTTTTTTTTTTTTTTTTTTTTTTTTTTTTTTTTTTTTTTTTTTT
>PVIH01008568.1:0-89731 GCA_004025045.1 Sigmodon hispidus
TGTGTGCCTGTGTGGCTGTGTGGCTGTGTGGCTGTGTGGCTGTGTGGCTGTGTGGCTGTGTGGCTGTGTGGCTGTGTGGCTGTGTGGCTGTGTGGCTGTGTGGTTGTGTGGCTGTGTGGCTGTGAGGCTGTGTGGCTGTGTGGTTGTGTGGCTGTCCTCTAGTGTCTTCCTCTCCTTGTTCCCTTGCTCCTTTTCCCTTCCAGATTTCTCCTCCCATTGTTTCTCTCTGCCTGCCAGCCCTGCCTATTCTTTCCTGCCTTGCTATTGGACATTCAGCTCTTCATTAGAGCAATCAGGTGTTTTAAACAGGCAAAGTAAGCAATAGAAAGGAATGCACTACATCTTTGCACCATTAAACAAATATTCCACAGCAAAACCAAATATAACACATCTTAAAATAATACTCCAGAACAGACCCCAACAGGGTCAACCAGCTCCTGCCTCTTCTTTGTAACACCCCACCCACAGGCAGGGAGCACCCCAAGCCCAGCCCCACTACAACCACCTACATAATGAGTTCAATTCCACCATCCCACCTGTGAGCCAGTGCCCTTGCTTTGCTCGATTCCCTGGAGGCCACAGGAAAAAAACTCTGAAGCTGGGGGAGCATTTTGCACAGCAACTGAGGTCTGGGGTTTATTCAAGCAGTACAAGGGTGTCATGCAGGGTTGCTCAGAAAGCAGCTTTCTGTAGAGGATAAGCAGGCAGGAATGGTGTTGTGCATGGGGCTGGCTGTGGGCAGCTGTAAGAGAGAAGGGCCTCACACTCTCTCTAAATTGAAGACAGCATGACATGGGTACTTGGGTCCAGAGTGCCACACTCACTTCTACATACACCTTTTTCTTTCTTTCTTTTTCTTTTTTTAAAAAAACTTTTATTTATTTATTTGCCTTGGTGTTTGCCTGGAGGTACAGACAGTTGTGAGCTGCCATGTGGGTGCTGGGAATCGAACCCCAGTCCTCTGGGAGAGCAGTCAGTGCTCTCAACCGCTGAGCCATCTCTCCAGCCCCCTAGATACACCTTTTTCAATGCAAAAACTTTATTTTAAAACTGGAGTTAAACCCTATTGTCAGGCTCCATATCCAACAATAGATGGCCAACACAAGTGATCTCAATGGTATTTTTGCATACATATATTTTGTCTTATATTGTATTGTGTATTTTTATCTTATTGGACCTTTGTCTGTATATCATGGTTTCTGATTTTGTGGGCTTTGTTTTGTGCTTGGTTTATGCATATCAATGTTTGGCTGCATATATGTCTGTGTACCATGTGCATTCCGATGCCCACTGAAGTCAGAAGAGGGAACTGGATCCCCTGGGACTGGAGTGCTGGATGGTTGTGAGTCACCATGTGCATGCTGGGATCGAACCACAGCCCTCTGCAAAAATAAGTGTTCCCAGCTACTGAGATCCCTACAGCCCTTCTCATTTGTGTTTCTCTCTCTCTCTCTCTCTCTCTCTCTCTCTCTCTCTCTCTCTCTGTATTTTTCTTTTATTTTTAAAAAATAATTCTGGAGCTGGAGAGATGGCTCAGAGGTTAAGAGCACTGACTGTTCTTCCAGAGGTCCTGAGTTCAATTCCCAGCACCACATGGTGAGTCACAACCATCTGTGATGAGATCTGGTACCTTCTTCTGGCCTGCAGGCATATATAGAGGTAGAATGTTGTATACATAATAAAATAAATAAAAAATAATTCTGGTTTGTTTTATTTGTCTGTTTTTTCTCCTAAAGAAGAATAAAACAAGGTGTGACGTTAGATGCATGAGGAGGGGGAGAGAATCTGGGAGGAAAGGGGAAACTATGATGAAGATATCTTGTATAAAAATGCTTCTCAATATAAATAAAAATAAAATCAGGGTTGATGGTATAGTTGCAACTGTGTCTCTGAAGGGTGTCTCCAAGGAAACTCATCCATGGGCTACCTGCCCCAGCCATCCCTTAGACTCCCCACACAGGTTGCTGTCTGTTTTCCCAAGAAAAGAGATCCCTGAGTGAGTACAGAGTGGCCTGGAGCTTGGTCTGGATTCAAGGAACCCAAGTGATTGGGTCTCTGACCTCTGGAGCCAAAGAGGCTAACAGCCCAAGGAGGTCACATTGGTAAAGCTTCCCAAGAGTCTAGAGACCCTGGTGAGGCCCCAGCTTTTAGCTATGGGTTACCCCTAATCCTGTTCCTCCCTACCCTGAGCAACCCAGTCTGTGATGCCCCCTGAAAGCTGAAAGCCTCTGGACCAGAGAACTGCCCCATGCTAGCTTGGTGCTGGCCAGCACTCCTGCTTCTTAGGAGAGGCTCCCAGGATGAAGCTGTGATTGAACAGCCCCTGGGGGAGACCCCTAGGAATGAGTGTTGGGAAGGCCAGCTTCACTGGCTAAACTGGGTGTGGGAACCAGTTGGAAGCCAGAAAAAATCATCGGAGTCTCGCCCAGGCAACAGCTCCTTTTTCTTATCATTATCATCCTTTTCATATTATTCATATTATAGCAGCCCCCTGATCGTAGCCATGCATGAATGACCTCAAATCAGGGTCTAGTTGTAGCCTAACATCAGAGAGCAGGTGCATTAAATGATGGGGCCCAGCAACGTGAGTCCTGGTCACACAACACCCAGGCCACACAGACCTCTGGCAGCATCCCTGTAAAACACACGTGCAGTCGCATCTTTCCAGATTCACCCTATCTGGGAGGGCCATGTCTCTCCTGCGCACCTGTAGCCCAGCCCCTCCTGAAATATTAACCTGGCTCTTTATCAATGTTTCATCCGTTCTCTGCTCCACATCACCCCTGTGACCCATTTCTCACATTCGAGCCCAGAGCATGAAAAATGGATACGTTTGCTCCACCTGCCCTGGTGCTTTTGGCCCAGGTTTGGGACTTAGCAGGAAGTGATCTTGTTCGCATGTTCTTCCAATCATCCAATTCCCCAGCCCCGCAACACTCCTGCTGCGCTGGGCATAGCATTACCTTGCTTCTGCTTTTATTATGCTTGTCTCTGTGCTACCAACATTCCTGGCAGGAGTGGTTTGACTACCGTGGCTCAGGGATTCTAACCTACTTGAATGGTCGATTGTCCCAAAGGGATAAAAGTTGGCTCTGAGGGTTGTTGTTCTTAGCAGAGGGCACCCCAACTCCCTCCCCCTCCATCAGTATCCTCCTAATCCTGAATTCTCTAAAGAATCGGATCGATGGTCCCTGCCATGGTCTTTTTGTCGGATGGTAGAAATAACAAATTTTAAGAGAAGAGGTTGTTGCAATTGCTTCTCAGCTTTATCACACCTTTGCTCCTTCTCAAAGACCTTCCTTGCCTCCCTGTTGACTGTGAAAACTCTTCCACCCCCCACCCACCTCAGTTTTGTTAGAAAGTTCTTTCAAAACATGCTCACCTTCCCTTCTCTCCCCATCTCTCCAGCGGGTGGTCCACCTTCCCAGATTCTTGCTAAGGTGCTCTTTAGAAATGTTTCCTCCTGAGCCAAGCAACTATTTCTGCAGCCACTAAGGATTCCTGATGCCAGCGGGCCCAGGATGGAGCCTGGGCTTTGCCATCATATCCCTTAGGGCTCTTGTTCCCTGCCATCTATAGAAACAGCAAAGTTAGAATGGGCTCTCAGAGGCTCAAAGCTAGCTTTGGGATGAGCCTCTCAGAGCCCAGGCTTAAAAATTCCAACGCCACATTTTCAATTCTATCTGACCATTGCTCCTGCTTCTGAGAACAAGAGAATTGATTTCCCAGTACAGGAGTATCTGCTTCCCCACAATGGCTGAGGCAATCTTCCTTGTTGGCCGTTCATTTTCTCATTAATCTGGACTAGGAGGAACCATCAAGAGCTACCACCCTTGATTCTTGGTTGTCATCTGTCCTTTTGTAGATCTCTCAAGTGGCCACCCTGCCACCCCCACTAGGCTTCATATAGAGCAGGTGACCCTGGCTTTGACCTCAACCCCTCAGCACAGAGCTTGACATGTAATGAACAGTGGCTGAACCCAACACAGCACTTAGGCAAGACTAGATTCCAGGAAGAGGCTGACTTCCCGAGAGAACTGAGGGCAAGCCCGGCCTAGAACCCAGCTCCTTGAGTTTGTAGTGAGGACAGCTGTCGTGTCACACTCTTACTTTGCACCTCCATCACTGGGAAGGTGAACCAGGAAGCATCTAGCATTGTCTTCTCATCCCCAAGAAATGGCGCCACTGCTGTCTTAAGGACCAGCCGCAACGTTTGCTCTCATTCCTTGGTGCAATTGAACAAAGTTTCATATATTGAAGCAAAGGAAAAAAGGGTGATGCCAAAGGCTGGGTGCCAGGCACACAGGTAGGCATCCTGTTAGTGTGGCAGGTGGCTATAGTTAACAGTCCTGTATAAAAAAATAAACCTGCAAGAAGGGATTTAAAATGTTATCACCATAAAGACTCAGTAGGCACTTGAGTGATGGATATGCTAACTATCCTGATTTGATCATGACAATGTGTATATTCATGTCTCAAACATCATGTATACCCTGCAGATATGTACAGTTACAGTGTCAATTAAAAACAAAATAATGGGCCGGGGATATTGCTCAGCTGGTAGAATGCTTGCTTAGCATGCACAGGCCCTGGGCTTTATCCCCATTCCTGCATAAACCCCATGTGGTAGTGCAGGTATACGAGATGTGCAAGTGTGAGGATCAGAAGTTCAAGGTCATCCTCAGCTACATAGTGATTTGATGTCAACCTGGCACACATGAGACCCTGTCTCAGAAAAAAACAATAAAATGGGGCTATCGAGAAGGCTCTGAAGCCAAAGATGTCTGCAGTGAAGGCTGACCACCTGCCTTTGATCTCCTGAACCCCAAGCTGGAAGGGGAGACCTCCCTTTCATAAGTTATTCTCTGACCTCTACAAGTACCATGGCACAAACATGTGCACACACACACACACACACACACACACACACACACAGAGAGAGAGAGAGAGAGAGAGAGAGAGAGAGAGAGAGAGAGAGAGAGAAAATGAATGTAAAATGAAATAAAATATTAACAAACCCAGAAGACAACCCCCTCCCATGCTAACACCATTCTTGTCAGGCAGCTCTGGAGAATCAAGAAGAGCAGCTCCTTATACTTTGGTCCCAGCCTAGCATGCTGGGTACCACCTGGGAACATACTTGAGAGAACATTTTCCAGGCCCACTCCAGACCTAATGAATTGGGGGTCTCTGGGGCTGGGGTCCAGCATTCATGTGTTAAGCCTCCAGGTGATCCCAACGTCACCATAGGGTCCAGAACAACTGATCTAGAAGGAACAGGAACAGCTGTCTATAAAAACCTTCCTTCAGATTCTTGCCCACTTGTCTGCCTACCCACCTTCTATCAGCCCTCCTAGCCACTGACTCTTGGAGGACATGTCTCTCCATCCAAATCTCAAACTGAAGCAGGTCTCCAGTGAGAAGCTGAAGTAGTTACATCTGAGTGAGCCAGTAGGAACTAATTAGGCCATTGAGAAAATGACTCTGCCTAGCTAGGGCTGGAGACGACATTGGAATACATGAATGATCAAGACTGATGGGAGTGAGGGTCTGAAAGAAGCTGTGGCCACCAGGCTTGGTGTCACCTCAACAGAGGTTGGGAGGGAGGGAGTAATAATTGGTTTGTTGACTAGCCATGGCTTTGGGGCTAAGGAAAAGGGCCACTTGCTATAGTAAGAAGTTTCTGGACTGGCCTAGCCCTGAGATCTGGACCAGCAGTCCCAAATAATGACACACAGGCTCATATTAATTACAAACTATTTGGCTTATGGCTTAGGTACATTATCAGCTAGTTCTTGTATCTTAACTCATTTCTACTAATCTATGTTTTGCCATGTGGCTTGTGGCTTACCTGTACTTTTACATCTTGCTCTCTTGGCGGCAGCTCACAGCATCTCTGTTTCTCTCCACTAACCTCCTTCTCCTTTATCTATGCTCGAATTTCCTGCCTGCTTCTAAGATGCTTTGCCATAGGCCAAAACAATTTCTTTATTATCCAATGGTATTCAAAACATACACAAAGACATCCCACATCAACTTACCCTCATCATGAGGTTACCCAGTGGCCAGGGATGGGCTGGAAGATAGAGGGGCACAAACAGTTCCAGGATCAGGCTAGAGAGAAAAAGGAAGCTGGCACTTTGGTATCAAAGTCCCCAGGCTAGTAATACAGGGAGCTCCTTTGATGAGATTCAAGGTCAGCTAGATGCCAGCGGCTACAGGTGTATGTGGCCTTGGGTCAGTGAGCAGGAAAGAGGCAGGGATGGGGTGGCAGAATGTGAGTCTGTTACTGGGATGCATCTTGCCTCTGTTAACTCTCTTAGGCTACATCTTTGGTTGGGTCAACACAACTGTTTGTGACTATCCTGAAGGCAGTCCATTCTAGCTTTATTCTATGGAAACAGGCCTGCTGTGAATAGCCAGGCTCCTCCGCCTTCCCCAGGGATACTGACATCTTCCACCACATCCCAGCTTCTGATCACTCCTCAGAGACTATACAGACTCTCCAAGCCAGCTTCTTAGAGCCTGCAGTTTTCCTGTCTCTGGCCTTTATTGACTTGGCTTCTATTCTTAGACACAACTGTCCTCTGCACGGTAGTGGTGGCAGTTAATATTGTCAATTTGACAAGATCATGGAAGAGACAAGCCCTTGGGCATGCCAATGAGGGGACACCCAGATTAAACTTATTGAGATGGGAAGACCCACTGTGGGCCACGTTCCTGGGCTGTAAAAAGCAAGCGAGTGTTCATTTCTGCTTCCTGACTGTAGATGTAAGCTTACCTGTAGCATCTGCTGCTGTCTCTGCCTCCTGCAACATGATGGCCTGCATCCTCAAATTAAGCCATCATTTCTTACGGTGTAGACTTCCTTCTGGGATGATTTCCTCTCTGGCTGAGACAGCTGTGGAGTGAGGGTCCCTGCACTGTGGAGACCACACTTCACTATCATTTTTGAAGAATATTTTTGATAAATATGTAGAATTCTTAGCATTTTAATAAGATGGAGGGATTGGTTCCCATATTTCTAGGCAAAACATAATTGGGTTCTGCCAACTCAGGACACTTGATGCTGTCTCCTGCTGGCAGCCCAGGATGAGACTGTCCCTGCAGGGACATTCTAGAGTCTGGGGCTAGTTGGCTTGTATGAAGGAAATCGTGGTAGTGACTTCCTGGTTCCTGTGGTCTCAGTTATGACAAAGGTGTCAGCTTCCTTGGATGTAAGGATTTCTGGCCCATGGTAGCTACCTGGCAAATGTGTTGTTTCAACATGTCCCTGCCACAGCATGCCATGTGTGGGGAACACGCCCCTTTCATCCATATGCATGACCAAGTGTGACCATATAAACACCTCCTTACCTTCCCACCCCCCACACTACCTAGACACGCCCCTTTCATCCACATGCATGATCAGGCGTGGCTATGTAAACCTGCTCACACCTACACTCTTATGATGCAAAGACTCACATGGCCTGTCCTTTTTCTTCTGTCTGTATCTTCTCTTCCCAAAAGCTTCTTAAATAAACTCTAGCATGGATTACTGATGGTGTGGTTTGTTTCCCATGTGCGTTAATGACATTGGAGGGTTAGAAGATGGCCCAAAGTCTGTTCTTTAGGCCTTTGTGAGCTTCTAGCATGGCATCTAGACTCTTGTTTGACACCTATACTGGGTTTTTTTTATGCATTAACTCCAGACAGCTAAAGGTCAAGCTGGGCGTATGCAGCCACTGAAGCAAGCAGGTATATCAACCTTTAATGATCTTTCTGGCAGAATAGATGAGGCCCTGGGGGTTGAGTTTGGGTTAAGTATACGTGAGGAAGCCAGTTAGCATAAGAGTGACATTCAGTGGAGACAAGGGAAAGCAGATGGAATGTCGGAAGTCACAGGACTGGTAAACAGGAAGCCCAAGAATTCAGTCTCACAACTGAGAGGAGTACAGTTATGTGGAGTGTTTCAGTGACTCCAGTTTCAGAGTCACAGGCAATAGCATTGTTTCAGTCCTGGGCAAACATGGCCCATGATGCCTCTGGGCCATTGGAATATGGACAGCAGGGTCTGGATAGCCAAAGTCTTTCCTAAGGTAAATGCTGGTTTGGATGAACAGTTACAGCTAACTAGAGAAATGGCAGAAGTGTCAGAATAGGGTGTCAAAGAGCCCAAACCTGATGACTAGGAAAAGCACTGGTGAAGGTACAAAGAGGCAGGGGGTAGGCGGTCAGGTGGTCAAGGGGAGCTTCAAGAAGGGCCTCATGTAGAAGAAGGGGAATCTAGAAGAGGGGACATCCGTGTGTGACCTGGCACCCTTTAGAAGCTGTTAAACAGCGTAATACAGGCTGGGTTGAAGACATCGGGATGGAGGGTGGATGACTTTAACAAAAATGGGTGTTCTGGTTTGCTCACAGTAAAACAAGAAGTGGGTAGTGGCCTGTCAGAATCAATCTTAAGGCCCAGAAGGATGTCCGTCCGTCTCTGGAGTCTCCTTTCTGGCCTTGTTCCATGCCCAATCCTCTACTTTTGGTCTAAGTCACCTCGTCTTGTTTTGTGCTCCTCCTCAGCATCTCTCTCACATCTCCCACAAACTGCACCTGGCTCTAGTCAAGATTCAAGCTCAACTCTTGATGAGATCCCTCTGTAGGAGACTGGAGGCTTTTCAGGAGTGTGAACCATCCAGCCGTTACTCATAAACACAGTTACCTGGGTAGCTCTACTGCTCTATAAGGGAGTCCAACATGGTAGCATTCTACAACTGTCTCAAAAGTTCATCCCATTTATTTATCCTTTTATTAATTAATTTAAAAATTTCTAAATTAAAATATAACTTTATCATTTTCTCTTTCCGCTTATTTCTAATCTCTCCATGTACCCCTCTTTCTGTCTATCAAATTCA
The DNA here is from genome assembly GCA_004025045.1 of Sigmodon hispidus. Lineage (NCBI taxonomy): Eukaryota > Metazoa > Chordata > Mammalia > Rodentia > Cricetidae > Sigmodon > Sigmodon hispidus. The sequence goes on from PVIH01008568.1 coordinate 8,886, forward strand.
CTTCCTCTTTTTAGTTGTTTTACACACACATACACACACACCTAAACATATAACTATAACCTGCTCAGTCTATAAAATGTTACTTACATGCATATGGTCCTGGGGCTGACCACTTGGTATTGGATAACCAGCTGCGAAGCTCATCTCTGGGAAAGACCACCCCCCCAGCCTTCCTTTGTTGTCTGTTGTTCTTTGTCTAGGGTTGGGACCCCATGAGATTTCCTACTTTCTTTCTTTCTTTCCTTCCTTCCTTCCTTCCTTCCTTCCTCCCTCCCTCCCTTCCTTCCTTCCTCCCTCCCTCCCTTCCTTCCTTCCTTCCTCCCTCCCTCCCTTCCTTCCTTCCTCCCTCCCTTCCTTCCTCCCTCCCTCCCTTCCTTCCTTCCTTCCTTCCTTCCTCCCTTCCTTCCTTCCTTTCTTTCTTTTTTTAAAGATTTACTTATGTATTCAGTGTTCCTCCTGCATGTGTGCCTGCAGACCAGAAGAGGGCATCAGATGTCATCATAGATGGTTGTGAGCCACCTTGTGGTTGCTGGGAATCGAACTCAGGACCTCTGGAAGAACAGTCAGTGCTCTTAACCTCTGAGCCATCTCTCCAGCCTGAGATTTCCTACTTTTATGTCTACTAGTGTTTTGTTGTTGTTGTTCAGCCCTTGTTTAGGTGGCCATGTTGGTGAGACTACTTGGGTGTATCGGGTGTAGCTTCTCTGACATTTCTAGAAGAGACAATCTCATAGTGAACATCCTGTTCCTCTAACTTTTACAGTATTTCTGCCTCTGCCTCTGCCTCTGCAATGTTCCCTGAGCCTTAGGTACAGGATCATCCATCCTTTTAAGCTAGAAAGAACTCAACATTATTTTTACATCTTGACCAAACACATTTAGTGTTAGTTACTAGAGTTTTTGTGTGATGTCTTAGGGTTTCTCTGGCTGTGAAGAGACACCATGACCTCGGCAACTCTTAGAAAAGAAAACACTTAACTGGAGGCTGGCTTACAATTCAGAGGTTTAGTCCATTATCATTATGGTGGGACATGGCAGTACACAGGCAGATGTGGTGCTGGAGAAGGAGCTGAGAGTTCTACATCTTGATCTACAGGCAACAGAAAGTGAACTGAGTCACTAGTTATAGCTTGAACCTAGGGGACCTCAGAGCCCACCCCCACAGTGACACACTTCCTCCAACAAGGCCACACCTCCTAATAGTGCCACTCCCTTTGAGGGCTATTTTTTTTTTCAAATCATCACACCTGGTGAAGGAGAGTGGAGTGCTGTGTTCATAGCCATGCATCTGTTTACAGCGGATGTCATGGAGAGCACCATTCAGTAGTAACTGGGTGTGACATTATAGATGCTTAAACTGAACCCAAAGGACATAAATGGAGTGCCTCCATTTGAACTCACAAAGTGAGTAGATGAGCACTAAATTGTGTAGGTCAGAGCTACCTGCAGTGTGATTATTAGTCTTTGCAAAAATAATGGACAGGAGAAAAACCTTCCCTGAATAAGACTACCAAGCTTAAAGAAGGCAATATCTGGTAATTTCTGCAATATCAGTGTTTAAAATTAGAATATTAAGGAAAGGCTTGGTAGTATGGGACTGTAATGCCACTACTCAGGAGGCTGAGGAAAAATATTGGTGAGTTTGCAACCAGCCTAAGCCATGTAACAACATCCTGACTTAAAAAAACCAGCAGACTTAAAGTAAATCAGAGAAATAGTTGTCCTAAACCAGAAACATGTTGGTCCTGACTCCTGAAGCCATAGGCTAGACTGTATTGTAGCTTACCTCACATTCAGACCTGGACTTGTGCTAAATTCTAGTCAACAAACTACGGCCATAAATGCCTCCTAGTTAAAAGTTCTTCCCAAGTCTTGTTTTCTTCATCATCTATAGTGAAAATTAAGGTTGCAATGGAGGGCAGAGCCACAATGTAGAAGGAACCTGGGTTCCCAGACAGGTGCTGAAGATTCTAGGCCAGTTATATATATGTTCTTCTGAGAGGGGAAAGTATAAATTCTTAGCCACCTAGATGAATTATTAAGTCAGATAGTTCTAATTACAATAGGTTACATAATTCAGCACTGCTGAAAAAGCAACACTTAGTTGCCTTAAAGTTTGGCTAACTTATTGCTTCAGAGCTGACTCATTTTCCAATGTTTTGTGCTAGGAGTAACCTAGTTATCATAAAGCCTCAGAGCAGCTGAGCAACTTCAAAGGATGTTGAGTCCCAAACCATGCTAGGAGATTTGATGTACTCTGTAGAAGACGCAGGGAAGCCAGCAAACTTTAGGAGATACTGTAGGATGTGACTTTAGCTGTTAAGAACAGGAAATTTAGGAATATGCATACCCATCCTAGTGTGCTTTTTAACAATACCATAGTAAAAACAGTTCTAAGGCATACACCAGTTGAACAGTTCTTGAGAACAGCTTTGAAGGATGGAAATTTCTGCCAAGTCATGGTGGAGCGCTCTGAAGATCCCCTGGTCCTCCCATTTCTAATGGGGCTGGATAGTTGAGTACAATTTGAGAGAGACATTCTTTTTATGGCTCCTCTTGACCAACTTACAAAGCAGTGGCTACTGTTGGAACCTCAGAGTTCAGAGTCGGGGGGGGGGGGGAACAGCACCTGGATACTCATGTGCCCATGGAATAAGACAGTGATAAGGATGAGAACCCAGAGGTCAGTGAGCCTGAGTGTTCCTGCAGGGTCGATTTTTTGCTCTTGAAGACCTTGCTTGCCTGAAGTTACTTTTTACATAGTGTCTCAGGGTATTTTTGAAAACCAGTCATTTCTTGGAACTCAGCCATGTTCAAGGAACAACACATTATTACTTCCCTTTTTGACTTCCTGGGTCCTTCCAGTGTGAAGCCACAAATGCACAGTGACATTATGTCTTCAAGATAGGGTCAGGTTGCGAGGTAAAGCATGGCACCTGTGTATAGGATATGCTTCCATTGAAACACTGTGTCTTGGAAACTCAGGTGCCCTGGGTAGCCCTGGGTCTTCATTTCCCCCTTGAAGGCTAGCACCCTAGTAGGGAGATGTCACACCATTACCACTTATCCTTCTACTTCAACTTAAAATAATTTTCACCTGTGAAGGCTACATAGCATTCTGGCTTAAAGCAGCCATCAAAACTCTATTGGCTCTCTCAGTGTTATCAAATATTCTAGAAATGTATTCTTGAATCTTTTCTTCTTCCCAGGAGGAAGTTGTGGCAGGTGTACTTTATTCATCAGGGAGATCATGAGATGCTTGGTCTTCTGTTTATATTGAACATCCAGCAAAGGCTCGGAGAACACCCTAGTCTCTAAGCCTTACTGAAGGTGAAGAAGAGAGCCTGCAGGTCCAGGAAGACTCTGAGCTGTTTTCTCTCCAGAGAGTGCAGCTCTGGTCTCAGAATGCCTGTTAAAGAAAAATATAAGCAGCCTGTATGCATATTGCTATGTTTTCAGACTTGGCTTGCACATAGACAAATGCATGCCCCCTCTTATTTGGAGCCGACTTTCCAATGGCCTACATGTCCATGGGTTAGCTCCCTCTCAATTCCAGTTCATACTCCCCTAGTCGCACTGGACCTCTATGATGGTGGTGGACTTGAATTATTCTGTGTTGTCTCTGATCATTATGCATAAGTAAGAGGGTGACCTTGGAAGTTACCTGGAAGGGTATATGATGTTAACTGATGCTGAGGTTTGGCTCTGGGATGACGTGTGTGTGTGTGTGTGTGTGTGTGTGTGTGTGTGTGTGTGTGTGTGTGTGTGTGTGTACACATAGCTGAGAAACTCTGTGCTGGGAACCTCAGGGGAATGTGCAGTTCCAGCCTGGACTACATGCTAGCCTCTAATCAGGATGCTCTGGGTCTTAGGATGTAGGTGGACAAGGTACTGGGCTCTATCTAGCTCATGGCTGGATTGAGTTGGACTGGCCGCCATGATGGTTCTCTATCAGCAAGTCTTCTTAGGATCTGGCGGACTGCTTTTTCATGAGTCTCTTTTCTTTGCTCAAGTATCATTCCATCTAGAAACTGTAGGAGATGATGGCAGCTGTGGATCCTTAGTCTGGTTTGACGCTTGTCTTCAACAGTGTTTCCTAGGTTGTAGCCTGTATTTAGGCTCTCCCATCCAAGACGGTTACTCCCTTCCATCGGGAAGTCCTATGTTTGCAACTGTTGAAAGAGATGAGGAACAAAAGCAGTTGGTAGCCTTTTTTCCCCCCTGAAACAGAGATCTAAAGCCTTTCTGTGAGGTCTGTTCTACCTCTTTGACCTCTGAGTGGGAGGTTTCAACAGTCAGTTGTGTTTGCTCACACAGATGGATCTAAGGTTTGCAGGAACCAGTCACAGGTATGTATGCCTGTGACTCTCAGTAAGGGCTGAATGCCTGTTGCTATGGAGCTGGTTTTTTAAATATGAAAAAGCTATTTTGCAGGTCAGCTGACAGGGATACAGGAGGCATATACAAATCAGTCCCTGGTTGGCTGATAGCAGAAATATTGAAGCAGCCCCAGGGACAGGGGAGCTAGCATGTGACTGAGACCAGCAAGTTTGCAATTTCTTCTTAAGATTCCCTTCTGTGACTGGCAATGGCACCTTTATTTCATAGATAGGTCCACAAGGTTCCATTCTTGTGCCTTAGATTGTGCTACTGAGACTTTTGTCCCCCCAGACTTTCAACTTGCTGGTATGGCCCAGTATGACTAGTGTTCTTAAACTATCTAGGTTCACAGCCAGGCTCTTGGCCAAGAATGGGCTCTTCTGGAGGATAGAAGTGCAATAAAAACATGCATGGTGGCTGATAGTCCCTTAGCCTGGTGGCACCCTATAGAATAAGCTGGGCTAGATAGGGGTAATGGAAGCTTGGCAGTAGAGCATTTCCAGAGTCTATAACTATTAGATACCTCAGTGAACTCTCCTCTGCCTACATCAATATTATTGGGTATTTCTAATATCTAATCCCAACCTCTCCTAAATCTAGCACTTAGTGATCACATGACCCAAAAAGAAAATCCCACACTTGATCTTTCCTCATATAGCCCTCACTGTTCTCAGAGTCTTGGCAGCCATTCCAGGGTAACCCTGAGAAGAGAGCCCTGGTCTTCACATAGCTGTCCCTGGAGTGGTTCAGAAAAGACTGAGAATCTCATTCCTGCTGTGGATGCAGCTCAGATGACCACATCTAGGACACACAGAGAAGTTGTGAGGTGAGATGCTTGGGCCTGAGGTCCACACTGGAGGCCCCATGTTCTCATATCAATGGATGTCTGCATCTAAGAATCCTGCTAGGATCTTCTTCTCATCTATCCTTGTCTAAGTCTTTTTGTGAAGCCTGTTTTCATGTATTTTCAAGACCATCCAGGCTGGTCTTTATTTTTTCTCTGTGCTGAGATCATCTTAGAGAAGACAGAAGCTCCATGGACAGTCTTATGGCTCATGCTCTGCTTTCTTATTTTGCTCTATGTTGACAGAAGCTGTACATAGGGTTCTTCTGTCTTGTTTCCTAAGATGTGGTCTTTCTGCTTCTGCCTGATTATGTATCCTGAGGCACTTAGAGAAAAGAGCCATGACATCTGAGACCATGAACCAAGACTGAGTTATAGTCTAGGCTCTGTATTTCCTTGGCTGAGTCCAGGATCTATTGACTCCAGGGAAGGCTCTGTACAGGCCATCTTATCGACCTTTGAGCATGGGCCTTGATCTAGGACACACTTCAAATGATTCAGAGTTGAGTCTGGTTTCTTAGTATGCTAGCCCCAGAAGTCTTCCCAAGACCTTGGCTGAGAGAGGTAGGTATGAATAAGAGAATAGAGGTATAAATAAGAGAATAAGCAGGTGTGGCAAGAGCTTGTTTTTGCTATTCAAGTCCAACTCTGTGTACCAGTCTCTTCCTGCCCATGTTAAATTGCTGGAGGTGACATCAAGCACCATAAACCAAAGTTGCATAAAGTGGACTGAGAAAATTGGCCTCTCAGTTTTAGAGGACAGAGATGAAGCTTTCTGGAGGGCTATAAGGAGGCTCTGCACCAGGTTTCCTGTAGCCAGAGGTTTCTGGCCTGGTCTAGCCCCAAGGTCTGGACCTGCCTGCAGCTACTTAGTCCTGAATAATCACACAAAGGCTTATATTAATTACAAACTGTTTGGCCTATGTCTCAGGTTCATTACTAACTAGCTCTTACAACTGAACTCAACCTATTTTCATTCATCTATTTTTTTTTAAACTTTTATTTATTTATTTATTTGCCTTGGTGTTTGCCTGGAACTGGAACTACAGACAGTTGTTAGCTGCCATGTGGGTGCTGGGAATCGAACCCAGGTCCTCTGGAACAGCAGAGGGTGCTCTTAACTGCTGAGCCATCTCTCCAGCCCCTTCATTCATCTATTATATCACCACGTGGCTTGTGGTTTACCTGTACTTTGATATCTTGCTTCTTGGGTGGCTGGATCGTGTCTCCCTGACTCCGCCCTTCTCCTGTATCCCTGCTTAGATTTCCCACCTACCTCAAGCTGCCCTGCCATAGGCCAAAACAGTCTCTTTATTAACAAATGGCAATAAAGCACATTCACAGCATACAGAAAGACATTCCACATTAATTTCTAGCCTAGCTTTAGATCCATTTCTAGCCATGGCCTTGTTTCCTTGTAGAAACATCACTCCGACTGCCACTGGCTCAAACGTGCTTGTAGTCCAATTTCCCATCATGAGGACAGCAGTCACAGTCTGCGTCAACTCATTCTAATGGCTTCATGATGACTTGATTTCTTTTGTGAAATTATAACCTCAAATAAAATCATAGTTTTGGGTGCAGTTTTGCTTAGGACCTCATAGGTCTGCCCAAGTCCGAAGCTAACCTGGAACTGTGCCCAGGGAAAGAAAGGAACTTTTGCTGCAGCCACTGCCACACTGAGGCTCACTAGACTGCCCAGCCTCAGATTAATGCAAGTCTAATGGTGATTACTATATAACTTGTCTGGTCTGATATCCTTGGGTTTGGTGATTCAACCCTAGAAAATGGCATTGGGTCAAGTTGGTCACTTATGTAGCTCGTATTAGAAAGTTTCATGTGCTTCAGGATCCCCTTTTGCTCCTAGGTCACCACTTTCCCTTGCTTTTTGTCACCAAGGCTTCCTGTGAACTTGCTTTGGTATGACATGATGATGTCTTCCTTCTGGAAGCTCATTCCTGACCAGCTTCACCTTTGTCAGTCTCTGGCAGTCCATCTGTGGTGTTTCTGGACTGCATATGCTATTTTCCTCCTGGTTCCCATGTGGAAGAGGCCCTAGAGAGGCTGGTGTGCCTAGTGTCTGCACTTGGACCTGATCTGGGCCATACCTCTCCAGCCCTGAAGACTATCTCCAAGCAATTGCAAGGCCTTGACTTTAGGAGGAGTAAGATCACCCCTGGAACACAGTGATCATAGATTCTGAGATCTCCAATAGTTGACAGTCACAGCAATGTCATCAGGCCAATCCAGGCCAGCCTGCAGCCTTGTGAGGACTTTCTGGTGATATAGATCATGAGACTCAGCTGAGTTTGAGGCCTTTCTGGTTCTGTGTAGCTAGGTCCAGGGAGGCATGTCAAGACCTTGCCAGCTAAGGTAGAAGCCACAAGCAAGGTGTATCTCTAGAAGATGGTTCAAGACTGTTTCCTCTCAAAGGACTAGACAATTCCCTGGTCTTGGACATCACCTCTCTCCCTGTGGCTGTAACAGAAGAAACTGAGGTTCATTGCCTAGGAAGACCAGGAGCTTGGCTATGGTGCTCCCATCTGATATAAATTCATTCTCTCCCCTGCCTAGGTTACCAGCCTATGACTCATGGCAGCTAGATGGCATGTAGCTTGGTCTTGACTTTCTAGCAAGGTCTTTAGTCCTTTGAACTGCTTCCTATATGCCCTTCAATGACCTTTAGTGGCAGCAGACCTTCTTATTCTTCAGAACAACAGAATATCCTAGGGACTTGTGGCTCATGGTGGCCAGGGGTGTGGCCATTTCTAGAGAAGTCATGGAATGACAGGCCCATTTCTTCCTTTTGATCTGCTGTTGTTTCTCTTAAACAATTAGGACTCTGAAGTTCTCAGCCTCATTTCCCTTTTATGGAGCTTTGTCTCTGCCCATGTCCCCAGTTAAGGGCCTCTCCTATCACAACAGCAACCTCTCTGCCCAGTGTCCCCATTTTTGGCTAGTCTTTGCTTGCCTTTCTTGGGTTTTGTCTTGAGCTCTAGGGCTGGTCTGAGATGGCTCCATTTCCATACTGCCCTTATTTAATAGCTTATAGGATCAATGCTCAGCTTTCTTGGTAAGGTTACCAGGAGTATCTTTGATTCAGCCTGGGTAGAGGGGGTTCAGTACTGTCTAACTGGGGGCTCTCATGGTCTCCTGGATCAACCCCTGAGGCTGGTAGCTCTTACTCAGGATCTGTTCTGAAGCCCATGGTTGCTCTATCATCTGCCATTGCTCTGTCTTCCTGAGCACTTGGAGATGTCCATCTGTCTTTCTGCTCATGTGGAGGTTTCCATGTATGTTGGCTGAAGGGACATCCCTACTATTTCCCTGGAGATGTTGGATGGTCTCCCAGGAGAAGTAAATAACTCTTCCTATGGGAAAGATGTCTCTAGAATAGGATGGATACACATGAATATTTCAGGTTATGGGCTTCTCAATGGTGCACGTGCACTATTATTATGAAAGAGAAGAATGGTAGCTATCTTCATATGGAATATACCAGCCCAGATCTTCTTTATCTGTATAAAGCTATAAACACCAATTTTTCCTAAAAGTGCTGGCCACTCTCTCTCAAGAGACCTATACCAGAAATGTTTCTGCAGTGCAATGAACTCTTGAAATACTACTCACAAGCTTTTGTTACAGACATTGCCAATGCATGTGCTCTATTATAATGAAAGAAATAGATATATCCATGTTTACATCACCCCAAATCTAGTTCATATATGCAATGCCTCAAACCACCGTCATAATATGTGACAGGCAATTTGCTTATAAGTGTAAACACTGTGAGTTTTTCTAGTCACCGAGGGACAAATTGGCCTGCCTCATTGCTTCTGGTCTCTACAAAAAATGAAGCTTGTTTATAAACACTGTTTTGTCTCTAGGCTATCTCACCTGTTTTGCTATCTCTGAGTGAAAGGATGATCATGAAGCTGGCCATGGGCTCTCTTGGAAGTGATGGTTCCTGGGGTTCAGTGGTTGAAGATTGCTCTTTCCCTGATTTATTCATGGGACCTACAGCACCTTCCTCCCACTATGCAGGTCTTCCCCGTTCTGTTCCTCCCTTCAAGCATGATTATGTTCAGAATGTGGCCATGCACACAGCTTATAGCATCCTTCCTTGATCCTCTTATATCCCAGTCTCTGTCCTACAGAGCTGACTCCCCTTTCTTTTTAAAGAGGTACTAATTTTTATTTGACATATATGAATGTTTATACACATATATGTTTGTACACTGAATGTTTATTCACATGTACATTTGTGCATGCCAGGTCTCCTGGAACTGGAGATAATAGACAGTTGTAAAACTGTTATGCGGGTGCTAGGAACCCAATGTTGATCCTCTGCAATAGCAGCCAGTGCTGCTAACCACTTAGCCACCTCTCTAGCCCTCCTGGTTCTCCTTTCTTACCCTCTTTTGCCTGACACTTCCAAGGCCAACAACCACGAAAGACATTGTAGTTACGCTGTTCACATGAAGACTGTTGTTTGCTTGATCTTGTTCAGCTGAGCATAGGTCCAGTGCTTTTCCAAGAAAGTCTTCAGTTCTGATAAGATTCTGGTCTCCTTTAGACCTTTGAACATGGATCTGTGCCCTCCTACTTGGAATCTGATATCCTATGTAAAAATTTCTATAGACCAGGCTGGAGAGGTGACTCAGAGGTTAAGAACACTGCCTGTTTTTCCAGAGGGTTTGAGTTCAATTCCCAACAACAATATGGTGGCTCACAACCCTCTATAATGAGATCTGGTGCTCTCTTCTGGCCTGCCTGCATGCATGCAGACAGAACACTGTACACATAATAATAAATCTTTAAAAAAAGTTCTATAGATCAAGAATGGACTTTGGTCTGTGTTCGGGGTGGGTGTTGCATATGGCATTTGCTCCTGGCTGTTGGGAATAACAAACTCCTTGAGTCTCCTGCTGGAACTGTTGACTTAGTCTGGTTTGCTCCTTCCTCTAGCCTATGACATTCTGATTAGGCCTTGGGTTCCACTGAATCAGACTCACAGAGCTTGTAAGAATACCTGATGCTCAGATGTTGTCTTATTAAGTTTCTTTAAACTGACATACATTTGGGTAGAGACAATAGCTTGGGTCCCTGGTGTTTAGTTGTAGTTATTCCTGAGAGTTACATCCCGATCAGTAGGCAGAGAGAGAGAGAGAGAGAGAGAGAGAGAGAGAGAGAGAGAGAGAGAGAGAGAGAGAGAGATTGATTCAGATTTTGAGCTTTAGTTTTAGTTTTGAAACCTCAAAGCCCACCTCCAGTGACACACTTCCTCCAACAAGGCCACACCTCCTAATCCTTTTAATCCAAGTTATACTACGCCCTGGTGACTAAGCATTCAAATATAGGAGCCTGGGGGGGGGGGTGCGTTCTTATTCAAACCACCACACAAACCATCTCACCACACTTTTCCCAGCTCTTCTTCTGAGAACAGACACTCAAATGGAGAAACTCTACAAACTGTGCTGAGAACAACTTTGCTTTATCTGCCTGAGGGACCAATATTTTGGTTGCTACTCTTTAGGAGAATCAGATTGCTTAATTTAACAAAGTGATACCAGATTGTTCTCTGAAATAGCTGCCTAGGGCATATTCACAGGGTAAGATATCCATATTCCCGTCTCCCTGAATTCCTATTAAGGATCCACATAATCCAGCTATGTATCATTCAGCCATCTAATTGGTATGAAGGGATTCCAATGTGTCATTGTCATTTCTGAGTTTGAGCATTTTCTTAGGAAGTACTTTGTGTAGCCTTGACCTTGCCTTTCCTTCTAGGCTTCCCCTTGGTCTCATTTCAAAGGCCCTTTTCTCAATCAAGATGCTGACTCCACATGGAGTTTAGATAGCAAATGTCATTCTGGTTTCTGTAACCTGATTCTGAGATCAATGGAAGCAGCTTGGTTAATCTGATCAAATTCACACCTCTGCTCTATGGTCCATGCCATTAGTTCTTTCCTAGTTCACAGACACATAATACATAACTTATATTTTCTTCTATTGGGTTTTTAATAAACCTTGGCTGTTACAAAAGGGGCTATGTTTAAGAAACTTCTCTAAATGATTAAGATTCATAGTGTGGCTCTTAACTTGATGTGTAATAGAAGATGATCTCTGTAGTAGTAGGTTTCTGGCCCACAGTCCCACAGAAACACACAGTTGCTTACATTAATTTTATGCTGATTGACATATGGCCCAGGCATATAACTTGCTAATTCCTTCATCTTACCTCAACCCATGATTCTTATCTTGTATCAGTTTGATATCTTTTCTCAGCATTGCTATCCTCTGCATCTGCTGGCTTCTCCTGGTGTCTCTGCTCTTCTCTTCCTGTTCTCAGAGTTTCCTTAGTCTGGTAGCCCCACCCATACTTCCTGTCTGCCTTTGGCCAATCAGCATTTTTCACTAAACCAGTAGGCGAGACAATTATTTATAATGGAACAAAGCACAATCCCACTATAGATGATCTTGAACTTCTGCCTCCACCTTCCAAGTACTAGGATTACAGGTGTGCTGCTATGTTTGATTTACACATTATATATACATATACATACACATATATTCTGCCTTCTTTGCCTTTCCCTTTGGGATGAGTTTGTTTCCCTGTCCTACTTAGAGAAGTCTATCTTTGGATCAAGATTTGTGAGCACCATTTTCACGTGTGTGCATCTGGGACTTGCCACTTTGTTTTGTGTGTCCTTGTACATAGACCTCACTAGCTTTATTTCTGGCCCTTCCATAAGACAAGTCCCCTTTATGCTGTTTCAAATTCCCGCTTATAGCTATTTGTACACCATTTTCTTCATAGAGTTTTAGAGTAAACTCATATTTATGTAAAAAAAATTGAGATGGCATTGACTTTATAAACTAATCTGGAAATAACTAAGACTTCAAATAGTTGATGGTCTTAAATTAATTCTCTTATTAGACTTTAGGGGATTGCCTTAAAAACCTTACAACATGCCTTTTCTGTCTTGCTAAATCTGCTAATTCCTAAATAAGGGGCTCATTAGAAGACCACTTGACAGGTTTTTTCATTTACATTTGTAAATAAGGACACACTGTGGTAGACTTTACTGAGATCAACTTTCATTTCTGGAATCAAAGCTAATGGGTCACAGCCTAATCCTAGTTAGTGATCTCTTTAGCATGTCAAGTCCTTGTTCACAGGTGACAGGATCTCAGCTTCCCTGGCTGGGATTTCAGTGACCGTCCATAGCAATAAGAAGAGTCATTCCATAAGCTGAAGGGATGCTGAAGAAAGTAGGACCCATGCAGAGATGTGTCACCAAAAAGGGCTAGGATGTGGGTGCTAGTACATGGGCCAAGGTGTTCACACTAGGAAAATCCCTAGACATGAATATAAAGAATGATTCTTGGTTCCCACAAATCTCTGATATAGGGTCATACCTTCTGGAAAACCCAGACCATAATTAAATTAAGAAAGGATATGTTTTCAAGTCCTTTCCAGGCCCATCAAAGTGGGCCTCCTACCAGCTGATGTAGTGTGGCAGAAGCCTGGCTGACTATGACTAAGGTGTGCTCCCTCTATCTCATTGAGCTTGTTCTACCAGTAAACATACTATCTGTTCTGGACTCCTTGTTGTTGATGTGATAAAATTCTTTGACTAAAATCAACTCTGAGAAGACAAGGATTTGTTTGGCTTATACCTTCCAGGTCACAGTTTGTCACTTAGGGAAGTCAAGGCAAGAATTCAAGCGGGAATTTGAAGCAGAGACCATGGAGGAATGCTGCTGGCTCAGGCTTACCTAGCTCTCTTATACAGCCTGGGCCCATCTGCTTAGGGTTAGCACCGCCCATAGTGGGAGAGGCATTCCTCTATCAATTAGCAATCAAAAAATATCCACAGACATGCCCATAGGCCATCGATCTGATGGAGGCAGTTGTTCAGCTGAGGTTTTCTCTTCTCAAATGCTTCAACTAGGCAACTGAATGAAGAAGATCCAGAGCCTGCTCCCGGGAACCCAGCCGACACCTGTAGGCTCTCTTCTTAAAGAGCTCATTAGTGGGTCTGACATTTACATTCTCCTAGGCTGATTCCCACAGGAGTCTGCCAGGGAGAGATGAGTGCTTTGCAACAGGTTGTGTTCAAAGCAGACTACTAGTTCTCACCCTCTAGATATGTGGGTAGTCTACATGGTAGCAGAGATTCATCAGTAAACCCAGGGAGGCTGGACGACAAGGTCCACATGCCAGATGAAAATTGTGTAGGACAGGTGACCTCTGAAGCATGGTCCTAATTAGTCTTATCAATTAAAAACCCAGAGTCAGATATTATGATAAAGCTGAAAAATCATAGAAGCAGAGTAGCCAGCCATCAGATTTCTTACCTGTACAAATGAGATAAGCAGATCCTGTCTCCACCTGCCTTATATTCCTAGTGCTGGAATTAAAGTTAGGCACCACCACTGCCTGACTCTGTTTCTCTGTTTCTTCTGATTCAATCTCATGTAACCCAGGGTGGTCTTGAACTTCTAATCTTCTTTCTCCCAAGTGCTGGGATTAAATGTGGGGGCCACCACTTCCTGAACTCTATGGTTAACTAGTGGTTAGCTCTACCCTCTGATCTCCAGGCAAGCTTTATTTGTCGAACACAAACAAAATATCATACAACAGACCTCCATGTTGGAGACCACTGAGGTGGGTGTCCCTGAGAGACTGGTTAGGTTTGGCTCACACACCAATAAGTCTCACCCTAGTACCAATGAGCAATGTCCAAGAGGAAATGCTGGAGGCTGTTCAGGAAAACTGCAGGCTTCCAGAAGGTTCTGCTGTTCTGGTATCCCTAGACAACTGATAGCTGCTATAAACATGACCTTTGCCATCCCTGGCAGGTCCCTGAGAGCTGACTTTGCTCTCTCCATGCAGAGGTGGTGCTGGGGCCCATGTGTTCAAAGAAAACACACCTGAGTCTATAGTTTAGACCATAGTTATCCCCAGGAGATGTTCTGACCCTTCACTCATCCCACTTACACTCAATAGTCAAGGCTCCTTAGAAAGCCCTGTGCACAGTCCAAGATGCCTCAGGATTATTACCATGGAATACGTCACTTAGGAGTCTGCTCACCTTTCCAATCTGAGCATGACTTCCTGGGAGCCGTATGCTGTCCTAATGCTATCTGCTATAGCCTGGAGTTATAAAGAGGGTTTAATGCTTGTCTTCAGGGAGTTAGAGGTAATGAGTGATAGATCACAGCTGGGTGTGTGACAGCCCTGGGCTATAACAGAGGCACAAGCTAGAGAAATCTTAACTGGCCTGGGATGTGTCCTCTGTCTGTGAACCAGGACTCAGGGGTACCTGGATATTGATAGTGGTGGGGTGCAGATGGAGGGTACCTAGAGGCACAATGGAGCTTCCAGGCCCACACAGCTACCCTTGGGTCCACAGTGCCAAGTGGTTGTCACAGTGATTGCTAAGATTATGATATTTAGGCAACTTTGCACTAGAGCACTGGTTCTGTTCTCAACCTTCCTGACGCTGTGACCCTTTAATACATGTTATAGTGATCCCAACTATAAGATTATTTTCAATGCTACTACATAACTGTAATCTTTCTACTGTTATAAATCATAATACAGCTGTCTTATTTACAGATGCTTTTAGGTGACATGCAAAGGGGTCTATACCCACAGGTTGAGAATCACATCTTTAGCCATTTTTGACTCAGTGCTTTATGATCCAGTTAAAGTTCTGGTTAGAAAGCACAATGCTGAGGAATATTTGGCTGTGCCCACAGGGCCCAAGTGTTCTCACAATTCTATCACAATATGTGGCACAGGTACAGGTGACAGGTGATTCCATATCCTCTGCTGTCTCTCCTTCCCTTCCCTCTTCCCCTATAGGCTTCCAGCTGCTGTGCCTATTTCTGGTAGGTGCAGTCATCCTGGAACTGTGCCTTGGTTTCCTTTTTGTGTTCTGGTACTTTCAATCCAAACATTCTGTCATCCTGAGACATGACACCAGGGACATCTTTGCTTTTCTCAAGAGGCCACTCTTGGGATGGATTGACGTCCTTGTGTCTATGCACTGGTACCTGGGCTCTGATGATGTTGTCTCTGAGGCGGCCTCAACTGCTCTAGGTCTAACTGTTGCTCCATTGGAGTGTGCTGCATTATCCCTGACTGTCACCTTGCTGGTAGCACTGTCCCATGATGGTCCAGACCTTGGGACTTCTCTTCAAGAACAGACTGGCTTCTTGGACATTCAGTAGTCTCACAACTGGACTGTCCTCTGTCTGTCAAGGACTGAGGATGAAGTCATTTGTGCTGGCAGAGAAAAGGAGTTGTGAGTGGCAGGTATCCTTCTAATGATGTGGGCTTGGGTAGTTCCTGTGCCCCAGGAGCTGGGCTCTTAACTGAGCTGTTCAGGGAAGACCAAGGACAGGGACTGAGAGGGTTCCATGTGGTGGTTAGTCTTAGCTAGCAACCAGAGGGTGTCTTTATATTACTACTATGCCAAAAGAAAGAATGTACTGATGTCCCTCTGCCCATGGTATCCTTGGGCCTCTGTCTTTTTCATATCTTCTTAGGAGTGAGGTAGTCTTGCCTGTGTCACAAGAGGGAAGGGGTGGGCTGTGCATGTATGTATCTCCACTCAAATAGAAAGTGCTTTGTCATACTTTCCAGAATGGTGTTCTCAGGACACAACAGAATGGGCCTCGAGTGCCCTAGACACATGAGACCTCTACCAAGATTCTCATGCTCCAATCCTAGGATTTGCTCAGACCAAGATAAAATAACCTAAGAGAAAGGCAGTGGCTGATCATGGGTGACAAGGTGTGGGGTTCCTGCATCTAGGAGACTCTGACAAGCTGGGCCTGCACAGCATTTTTGCAGAAGGTAGCAATCAGAGAAGAACAATGACTAGTCAATCTATATCCTAGAAGCACTGAGGTCTGTGTGAAACAGAATATAGACTGTGGCATGAATCACAGTTGCTGAAGTGAGATGAACCTCCGTAGGCTTGACCCAAGGGTTTTATGTTGACCACACGTGGGACAACTATGTTTACCTAGGTGTTTTGTGGTCTCTTGAGACTTGCTGATGATTGTCTACTGTGACAGTAGGCTTCTTAACACTGTTAACAGTCTGAGAAACAAACAGGCATCCAGGGCAACCCTTGTCTAGATTGAAGTCTTGGGCCTCTTTGCCGGACACTGTGGTTTCTACCTCCTGTTGGGAGCTGGTAATATTGGATCACAGTGACTTCTGGGTATCTCATGACATTCTAGCAGCATGGATCTTTTGACTTAGAAGAAGGTAAAATTGAATATAGGCTTTCTAAGCCATTGTTCCTACTTTCAACCCCAGCAAGTGTCAAAATAAATATAGTCTCCTAAATGCAGGATGGGTACCTTCCTTTTCACTCTGAGGCTCCCAGGGGGCAACAGAAATGTAGGAGAGGGACATGGAGGCAACTGCTGAGGAGGAAAGCCAATCCTCTACATGACTAGACACAGAGTGATGAGGAAGATGTATTGGCTTGGGTTTTCTGTCTTCAACCCATGCATGCTCTTCAAATCCAAGTAAAGGCATAAGTGGAGCTAAGCTGGCCTGATGTTTTGGCAGCAATGAGAGACTATTAGATTTTTCCAGAACATCTGGAGAAGGTTCTTCATAGTAATAATCTACTCCTTAAACCAGAACTTGGGTTAGAGGCTAAGATGGAGCTGAAGTCCAGAATGTTAGGCTTCAATGGAGGCCACTGATCAACATGCAGACCTGGGCAGAGAACAGACCCAAGGACTTTGGGCAGCGGTGGTTCTGCTGCTGGTCAATATCACACCAGGCCACTGAATTTAACATGAGCAGTATGTAACACACAGACAGTGGAGCATCTCTGAAAGTGACACATGGGTTCCACGGGTCTCACTGCTCACATTCCCCAAGCTCCCAGGGGCAAAGCCTTCTATAAGGACTTGACTTGTCCCTCCAGGTGGGTGCCTAGGGTAGATGGGGAGTTAAAGATTCTGAGAAGAAGCGACTTGGTGATGATCTTGGTATTGTTTCGGCTAGTCTAGCCTATAGGGTGGGTGAGGCTATTTAGTTCCTGGGATGGATGCCTGAGGCCAAGGACACTTGTCCTTAAAGAAATAGCTGTCTTTATTTGTGCACAGCTGCATGCCAGAGCTGGTTTCTCCCAGCCTCTGAGATTGAGTTTGCCATGCATAGACCTGGAATCTACTGCAGAGACAGGCATTCAGTCTCCAGGCTCCTGACTCTTCTCTCCCTTCTCCTAGTTCTGTGGGCCTTGTGTTCTTGCTATGGTTCGTGATCTTCAGCAAGTTAAGAAACTCTCACGGTCCATGGGATGTGGGTGTCTGCATGTACCATATTGGTAGGCACTAACTGGAACTATACAGGGTCTTCAGGGCATCTATCAGCCCTTTCATGGTGGCTGAGTTAGCAACTAGAGCCCTGGTCTCCACAGTGTCACTGCAGACAGAGCCTTTCTGCTCATACACATCACGTCACTTATTTTATTTAAGAGTAGCTCCCTGAAGCTCTTTCTTACCTCTTTAGCTCCCAGAACTCTTGAGGGAGAGATGGACAATAGATTCTTGTAGTGAAGATCAGGCATTATTTACCTTGACCTAGAAGTGTGGTCTTTAGATCTTGAGGAACCCTGTATGTGGCATGGCCAGCTGCGTCTAAGACGGGTTGCTCGTCGCCTCCCTGTTTGTTCCCCATGTTCTTAGATCACCACTGTCACAGAGTAGAGCGAATCAACTCTCCCAAAATTGCCCTAAGAGTCAATCTTATATCAGTGAGTGTTTCATATTAGTATTAATTAATATTAATAATAAATATTAATCCTTATATAATCAGTTGCCAGCAAATAATTCTTACTTTAGACTTGGGCCAAAGTCATTATAAAGGACCCTACAGCTTACAAACACATTCCTGCTAGAAGCATATTGAAGGTATGACTAGAGACTATAGGCCTTGTATAATGCTGGATACCAGCCATCATGTTTTATCTGTGGTGAAAGAAGCAAAGTCATCTTTAAGTATCATGTCTTGAAGTAGCAGGTGATGGGATAGGTGTGGTATCCCAGGTGATAGGCCCCTCTGTTTGAACTAGCTGGGAGATGTGTGATAGACCACCCAGCTGTGTTTCAAGGTCTCGTGCGCAACCTAGGCAGCAAGAAAGGCATGAGACCCAGGCTTCTTCCTTCTATGGTTTATTCGGGCATTTTTCAGAAGCTTCTACTTTTTCTACCCCGGGGGGACCCCGCTCAATAGCTTAAAAGCTCTCAGGGCTTCTAAACCAAAATATGCCACGTAGGTACTGCTCATAGGTCCACGTATGCAGTAGCAAGCCTCAGTCCAAAGCCAAGCCAAAACAGAGAAATTGCTTATAGAAAGAGAGGAATTGTTTATGTCTAGGAAAGCACTTTCCCACAAGGGGTGAGGGAATAGAAGTCAGTGCCATCTTAAGGCACAGTCACGATGACCCAGCTCCCTACACCAAGGGACAAGAATATGAGGGCTGCTCATTATCATGAGGACTCCCAGGTGTGCTGTGAACAATGTACAAAGGCTGAACTGATGGCCGCTGAGATTCACTTGGCAGCAGCAGTGCCCTTGGGTCCCAGGATAAAGCACCTTGAATCTGAGAGGCTAGCCAGCTACAAGATGGTGAGTTAGAATTCTATTTTGTAACTGGAGGGGGCGAGTACTAACTGGATGTATACCTTTCCCTGCCTGATAGGTTTTTGTTGTTGTTGTTTTAAATCCACCTATGACTTCCAGTGATACTTAGCCTCATTGTTTCCATAAAGCACTGAACACAAGTCCCCTCTCTGTTCAATTGAATCCACAGGGGAAGCTCACATCAGAAGCAACTGGCTTTGTGGAATGAAGGGAAGTTTCCTGGAGCCTACATCCTGGGCTGCCTGACATCTGCTCCTATGGGAGGCTGGTGTGGCAGGTACCCGCAGCCAGCCTGCTCAGATACAGATGTTGATGAATTCAGCATCTCCCACTGATAGCAGAA
This sequence comes from Sigmodon hispidus, assembly GCA_004025045.1. Classification (NCBI taxonomy): domain Eukaryota; kingdom Metazoa; phylum Chordata; class Mammalia; order Rodentia; family Cricetidae; genus Sigmodon; species Sigmodon hispidus. Next base: position 28,143 of record PVIH01008568.1, read on the forward strand.
ATCTACCCTAAATTTACCAAACTCAATTCCCATTCCTTGGGGTCTGATTTTGCTAGCCAAGAGGCCTTTGTTGCTGAAGAAAAAACACTTTTATGTAGTGGTATAACTTTGTCACTGAAATAGAGGCATTTGGTCTTCCACACCTATTTTTGAACAGGCAAAGAGTGAACTTGTATGAGCCTTTGGAGGATCCTGAATACACATGCTCGTGGTAGCCCTTTGTGGGTGATGATCTCATTGTTCTTTATCTCAAGAGCAGGTACTGCTTGTAGGAGCTACCAACAGGCTCAGCACCCTAACTACTTTCAGCTTTTGACCTGGAAAAAGTCTGCCAGAAGTTCCAGAGAGAAGGTGGGCTTCTTAGGACCTTTGACTCCAGGTTTTTAATCTTCTTCATGATTCAAAAGTCCTGAGTTCTCCTTCAAACCTAGAGGGAAGTAGTGATCAGTCTGGTCCACTCTTTGTAGTGGAATTATATTATTATATTGTAAATAATTGTCCCACCTACTAGTTTAATAAAAACACTAATTGGCTGAAGGCAGACAGGAAGTATGGGTGGAGCTACCAGACTGGGAAAACTCTGGGAACAGGAAGAACAGAGAAGAGATGCCAGGAGACGAAGAGGAAAGAAGTTGAAATGCTGCTGAGAAAAGGTACTGAGCTGCATGGCTGAACAGGATAAGAATCATGGGTTAGTTAAGGGTAAAGAGTTAGCAAGTTATATGCCTGGGCCCTAGGCCGGTCAGTATAAAATTAATATAAGAGTCTGCGTTTCTGCAGGACTGCGGCTCTGCAGGTCCAGGCCATGGGGCCAAGAAACCTAATACAACAGCTCTTCTTGAGGCTGGGATGGGGTGAGCACATGAAAGCCAGGACTGCAGCCAAGAACGTAGTCTAGCTGGAAGACTGCTTGCCTGGCATGCCCGAAACCTTGGGTTCTCTCTCTAGTATCATGTAAACCATGGCACATGTCTGTAATACTAGTGACTGGAAGGTGGAAGCAAGAGCGAATTCAAGACCATCCTCACCCTTGATGATAGGGTGAGCTCAAGGCCAGCCCAGTTACATGAAAACATATCTCACAAAAAGGACCCAGTATCCTTTGATTTGGCCTTGTGAGTACCTAGTGTTTCTTCCATTCACCCTAGCAAAGCTTTATTTAAAAAAAAAATACTTATTTTTATTTTATGTGAATTGGTGTCTTGCCTGCATGTATAACTGTGTAAGGGTGTCAGATCTTGGAATTACAGACAGTTGTTAGCTGCCATGTGGATGCTGGGAATTGAATTCAGGTCCTCCGGAAGAACAGTCAGTGCTCTTAACTGCTGAGCTATCTCTCCAGCCCTGCAATGCTTTACTTTTATGACTCTCTGAACAGTTGCTCAGACCCATGAGAGAGATGGCTTGATCAGATTCTTCTCCTTGACATCAAAGGCCCCAATCAAATTTAATAGCCACAGCATAAACCCATGTACCAGATCTGGCTGAAGTAAAGGCTGGACTGAGTACAGAATAAGGCAGTCCTCACAGGCCCAGGGAGGGAGAATCAGATATAAATAAATACCCTACCATGGTCTTCTGTACTCACTATGAATCCCCAAAGAGCTTCCTTCTTGGCTTTGGGGTTCTACTCCTAGAATTGCAAGTATAACTGTTCTGACACACAGTGGTGTGGCCTTTCTCTGACAGCCTTTGACTCCTAGTGACAAGTGGATGTTGCCCATCAGTGGAGTCCTGATCACCTGCATAACTCCAGACCCACCTAATGGCGGACTCATGACCCTATGCCTGCTTGGGCTGTTCTCTGTGCCTCAACTTCAAATGTAAGGACAAGGAGATAGAGCGCTGCTTTGGGAGACTCGGTTCCTCGTTCAGATTGAGGTCACAGGCTGTTCCTATGAGTAAGGAGCTGGAGAAAGTGCTGGATAGTTCTAGAAAGCTAACAGTCAAGAATGGTGTCTCAAGTGGCAGCCATAGTCCACAGAAGAACAGGAGGTGGGTAAACATGGAATGAGCTGGGGTGGGTTAACTCTCTATTGCAGTGTATCTCTGCAGACTGAGGACTTCCTATTCTAGAGGGAAGAGTCTGGTGTATGTCTCCTTGGGCCAAAACAGAAGTGGTACACACCTCAGTCCCTCCCAGGGCTCCAGAGGGGAGTCTGTTTTCTTGCCTTTCCCAATGGCTTTCTGAACATCAGGACTCATAGTCTCCTCTGGAATGTTATTATATGTGTCTCCATCACACTTCTGACCATGCACCCTCTCTCGGGATTCTGTGATCCCATGGGGCTCATTTGAGTAATCTAGAATAACCTTTTTATCCAAGATCTTTAACCACATTTTGCAAAGCCCCTTTGTCCAGGTGATATTATATAGTGACAGAGTCTGAGGCTCAGTGTGTAAATTTAAGTAGGCAGACTAGTTTTCTGTCCACTGAGCCCTGTGTAGCAGGGACTGTCAGGGCTGGGCTGAGGTGGCCTTGGCTGGGTTTGGTTTGGAGGAAAAAAGGCTTGTTTGAGGGCAGAGAGGGAAATAGAGTCCTGCCAAGTACTCCTCTGCCCATTAGACTTGGCACTGAGCAAATATCCAAAGAAAAACTTGCAAAAAGAACAAAGGTGAGCGAGCCTGGCTTCTGACTGGCAGGTGTGGAGCGGGGAATAGCCTGGCAGACATAGCTGAGCTCTCCCTGGGGACCGCAGAGGAACTGAGCGGGAAGGTGGGCCCTCTCTGCGCACTGCGAGAGTTAAGACAAGTCTATTACTGTTTCCTTGTCACTCTGTCACCTATCTAATGGCCGTCGATAGTACTTGAATGAGAATTGATGGCGAGATAGATTTAATTAACCCCAGTGTCAGCAGCTGCTGGGCTACCGGTTTGTGTGTTAATAGAGCGGTCACCCCGGCTCTCCGGGGCTTTGCTGGGAGTCTGAGGCCAGTGGAGCAAATGTGCTTGTCAGCATAGGTAGCCAGATGAAGAGAAGCAGAGCAGTATTCAGCCTGGGCTGGCCTCTTTCTTCCTCTAAGACTCACCAGTCACCTTGTTGGTCACGATGGGGCCACCAGGTTCATCTCCCTCATTGGGGAGGTTTGAGCTGGGCCAGGATGAGAGCCGAGACAAATACTCTGATGCCCCCATCAGCATCAGAGATCCCTAATGCACCCTTGGTGGACCCCTGGTCCATGCTTGGTCTGAAGCCTCTTGGCACAGTATGTGCTCAGCTCTCCCTGTTTCCTTTGCTGTGAGTGACACCTGTAATCATAGCTGTCCCCTGGGCACCAGACCTTCTAGGATGTCTTCGGTCTTTTCTTTGCTATGCTGTATTCTAACTGTGCCATGTACTGGCCATGCATGGAGTCCTGGGGACCTGACTGCTGCACAGTCAGACCCAAAGCATGACCTTGGTTAGTGTCAGAACACTGATCCCTGGATCTAGAGCTTTTTCCATACCAGCTATGCCAGGGGAGGGGCTCTGAAATCTGTTCCTTGGGTCTGATGCCCTAGACTAACTCCAAATGAGCACTGACCCCAACATAGATGCTTAAGAGTTGATAAAACAAACACATCTTGTGATTGGGGCATCTCCTTATTATTAGAGCCCCCAAGCTGGTCCTGTTCTTTAGGGTGAGAGAGGCAGACATGTGATACTCACTAGCTACCTGCTTCCCAGAGGACATGGACACCATGGTCGGGTCCACAAAGACCTGGAGGCAGCTGGGCAGCAGCCAGTGCCTGTCTGGCAATCTCCTTCCTCACTTCACACCTCCGCTGCCTTTCATTTTCGGCTCTGATTGGTTTTCTTGTTTTAACACATACCCCAGGCCCATGTTTGACCCCAGTGATGGATTCATTGCTCCCTAGGATTCCAGCTGCCAAGCTTGCTCACAGCTGCTGGGAGTGGGGGGTGGGAGGGACCATGGCAGGAATCACCTTGCATGTCCCAGGCTCCACAGATGTTCTTCCCAGAGCCCTGGAGCAGCTGATAACAGAGCAAGAGAAAGCAGGGCCTGGGTATGACAGGACAGGGTTGGGGACTGTCGAGTGAGTGCCACAGCAAATGGCCATTTTCTCTTTGGGCATCTGATTCCCCTTTTGTGTAACAGAACAGGGACTGTGGGTAGCTCATCTCTCAGTGATGTGAAGGCTGAAACCTTGGATGGAGAGGACATTGATTTCCCTTTATGTCCCTGAAAGTGGCCGCTGCAGAAATCTGCCTGTTGCTGGCTATGCCCTGAGAGAGCAGATAGATCTAGCATGAATCTGTTTGTTCTGCCAAATCTGGGGACGGGAGGGAGGAGGGAGAGAGGGAGGGAGGGAGGAAGGGTGAATGCATGCTCACAATGGAGCAGGCAGACCCAGAGTCCCCCTCCTCGAGGGCAGAAGAGCCCACCATGTGTAAATAAGATTCATCCCGGACCTGTAGAGATTGGAGCAGGGGGAAGTTCTTTCTAATCCAGATTGTAGGCACAATAAACTGACAGGGGACAGTCTGGGATGACAACATTTCAGTTATGGGGGGCAGGGTCTTCCAGCACAACTAGACATTTGTATGCAGTTTGTGGATGTGTGGAAACATCAGGAGTTTAGCTGCCTGGTCATACTCCAACAGATGCCTGTGACTCCTGCTGAGCTCCATGCATGGGAGGTGGTCAGAAATGGCAGGTAGAGCTGTTAAGGGACTGTTCTGCTGCCTCCTTCTCACTTCTCATAGGTGAATTTGTTTTTTATTCTTAAGCGTTTACAAACTGGGCTTGTGAGATGGCTCAGCAGGTAAACTGCTTGCCACCAAGTAGGGCGAGCCGAGTTCAATCCCAGGACCATATGGTAGACAGAACTGACTCCTGTATATACAGGCTAAATAAATATTTTTTAAGAAGAGTTTAAAAACCTGTAACAAATATACTGTTACTGTAACAGATAAATCAATCCAAGAATAATAAAAATAGTTAGCAAAATTCTTCATTCTCTCTCTCTCTTTCTCTCTCTCTCTCTCTCTCTCTCTCACACACACACACACATAACACACACACACTCATACATACACACAACACTCTTCTACACACAGTCTTTCTTACACACATACACACTGTCTCTCTCTCACACACACACAATCTCTCTCTTTCTCTCTCTCTCTCTCTCTCTCTCTCTCTCTCTCTCTCTCTCTCTCTCTCTCTCTCAAACATATATACACACACAGCATTATAAAATTGTTCTGGTCAATGTTTTCCCAGTTGTAGACTGAAGCCCAGGGTAGCTGCATTTGCAGATAGGCCCTCAAAGAAAGAAACTGGGGTGACACACGGTCAGAAAAGGTGGGCACTGATCCTCAGGATGAGAGTCCTTATGGAAGTGGATGTCACAGAGCTCAGCATCTCATGCACACACAGACCAAGGAAAAGCCAAGCGAGGACTTGGTAAGAAGGCGGCTGGCTGAAACCAGGAGAAGGGTCATCCGGCACCTCCATGTTGAACTTCCAGCCTCCAGATGTAAGAAATACATCTGTCCTTCAAGCCACCGCATTCATGGTATTTTACAGAAGTGCTTAAAATTTACATGGATATATATTCATAAATAAAACTACCAAGGGCCATGTATCACCCTGCAGTTTTTTGGTGAAGATGCTCATATCCCCCAATGTTTCATCCAATGAAAAGTACAGACATGGTGAAGTACTCTAGAGCTGTGCATCCGTGTCTCATCACCTAGAAGCATGCACTCTCTCTCTCACACACACTCCATTCTTCTATTTGGGCTTAGGTATGCTACTGCTCAACTCTGGCCTTAATTTCCTTATTCTATGTCTGCCAGAAAGTGAGTCCATGTCTATAGGAAAAGTGGGCACTCTTGTGGGTGTTTCCTGTAGGTCCACAGGGTTGGTTCAGGTCTAGGCAGCAAAAGCCTCGTATCCAAAGCTATGTGACCTGCAGAGGCTGCTAAGGAAAGGGGAGGACTTGTTTCTTGTTCAATTTGAATATAACAACTTACAGTCATTTACCAAACATGGACTACATGTTTGGGTTTAGGGATGGCAGTTTATAAAACAGTATATGTAATGTGTAAAGACCACCTGAGAACATCTTTACTATGGATGAGGGGAAAAAAATCCTGAGGCATCATATTCAGGAAGCCACCCTGAATCCCTGCTTCGTCCCCTGGCAAACAGATGGGGCAGGGGCCATCGGGAAGTGACTACGGAGCTATGAGTGTGCCCTGGCCTTAGGGGACAGTGGCAGAGGAAGAAGAGAAGTGAAGCAGGAAGCAGGTGCCCACAGGCTGGAAAGAGATGGGAAGACTCAGGCTATGATCCTGATGGAAAACTCAGTTGCTGAGTGTGCCAGGAAGTGACCCAGGGGTGGAAAGTGGCTGAGTACAGCATGTGCTGGGACAGATTGAGTGCAGGGCAGGAAGTGACCTGGTAAACATAATTGGTCTGATGATGCTTTCAGGAGAATTTGTGTGGTGGAAGGTTCTAGAAACACAGAGCTGTCAGGGAGGTACAACAGGGGCCTGGGAGAATGAGTGTGTGTGATTCAGAAGACTCTCTGGGAAGTGAATTTTAAGGGCTGTAAGGATCCTGTCGCATGGGCATGTCACATGGCTTGACATCTCCATCCTGGAAAGGGGAACCCAGGATGGGAGAAAGAGTTGCTTCTGGAGATCAGCTCCAGGGTGAGCAGAATGTCTCAGTAAGTAAATGCAGTTGCTGACAAGCCTGACGACATGAGTTCAAGCCCCAGAACCTGCAGCAGAAAAGAAAACTGATTCTTGAAGGTTGTCCTCAGACCTACACACACACACACACACACACACACATATACACAAATAGATAAAATAAAATTTGAGAAAATGTCAGCTCCTTTTCTAACCGCACTCCACTAGGCCTCCTTGACTCATACTCTGCTGAGCTTGTCTTGTGTTGCCTAGGACTTCAGGATGGATCTCAGGCTTCTCTGACTAGGCTAGTAGAGGCCTTCGGATGCCTTTGGGATCCCAAGGATGGGATCAGGAGGTCAAAGGTGCTTGAGAGTGCAGATGGAGAAAATGAGGGACAAAATCTGCATATAGAAGGGCAACAAACAAATCATCCAAGAAAGTGTCAGGGATGTTCAATCTTCTGATTTCAATATGTGATGTGGGAGCTGAATAAATGGCTCAGTGGTTAAGAATGCTGGCTGCTCTTGCAGAAGACCTGGGTCCAATTCCCAGCATCCACATGGCAGCTCATAACTGCCTGTGTCAGGGGATCAGACACCCTCACACAGATACAACAACAATGTACTGAAAATAAATAAATAAATCATTAAAAAGAATAAAGATGTGATGTCATTGTCAAAAAGGTAGTTTATACTTGAAAACTGTATACTCAAGCTACAATTTATTTTCATAATATTTAAGTGGTGTGTGATCTTATGTTGGGGTACATTCATAGCTATCATTGACTGCACATGCTTGTAGTCAGACATATGTGGTAGGGCTGATCTTGAAGGTTCATTTGGTCACGTAGGGCACTGGGGACCTGACAGTGGTTAGAAGGAGGGGCCTCCACATATTCCCATGCTTGGGTCAGGGACAGTTTCCAGTGGGTTTGGCCAAGTCTCCATGCTTCTATCTGCTTAGGGTGAGAAGGAGTTTGATTGGTGAGATCAGGGGTTACTCAAATGGCATCCTTGGCCTCATCCGGGGATGGGAGAGGCTGAGCTGAGTGTTGGAACATTTTCTACCATTTGCTGTGTGACCTTGAGTTTGTTGCTCCCCCCACCCCTTTATCCATCCTGGACCCCATTTCCAAGACTATGCCATGAAGACAATTGCAGCTGATAGCCTCTGGGAACTTTCTCAGTCTTACCTAGTCAAGGGGCACAGGAAGATTTACATGACCTTGAACATGGCTCTCAATACCACAGATTCCAAAGCTATAGTAGAGGGGCATCTAGGATAGAGGTGACCAGGCCGGACCGTATCTAGCCTCACCAGACCTTCCCACCCACGGAAAATTTTCTGGTTAGAACATTCTTTTTCATGAGCTTCAGGTTTCTTCTTTATAACTATGCTAGCTGGGTCTCACCTAGTCAGCTGCTTTCTATTCACAGGTCTGACCCTGCCACAGCTAGGGTCCAGCATCCTGCCCCCACCCCACCCCCACCTAGGGCTTCTCTGAGAATACATCTTTCTTTTGGAACCATTTCTTCTGACAAGCACAGTGCCAAACACAGCAGAACCGGTCTCTCTGGGGACCTGAGACTTTTCTTGGCAGCCAGGCATATCTTGAATTGGCATGTCTTTTTCTGTATAAAATACCGCTTTTAGCTTGCATCCCCCTCAGGCTCCCCTGACTCACACTCCTCTTTCCCTCAGCAAAGCGCCAGATCTCACAGCTCCCCTCAGTACCCCATCTCAAGCTGTCTGTGTTTTCTCCTATCTCAGTTCCGACCTGCCATGGTATCAGCATTCCCGCCAGCCTCGTGTCCTCCACAGAGCTGTTAAGTGACCATCTGTGCACTGATAAAAAGAATTGAACAAGATGTGGTCAAGTTCAGGGACAGCTAGGGAGTCTCCAGAGACCATCCAGGTTGGTACCGATTTATTATTAGATCTCTTTTGATATAGTAATTTACTTAGCCAGGGACTAGTGCATAACAGCATCCCCAGAGTATCTGTTCAGACTTGAGACATCCAGCCTCATGGGCTGAACAGCTACCAGATCCTCAGTCTTTCCATTATGATAAAGCCATGTATTGGACTACCTGGACCATAGCCTGTAAGCCTAATAAATCTCACATATACATGATATATATGATCATATATGTGATATATATAAATGATATATATTTATATATATTTTATCAGGTCCGTATCTTTAGAGAACTCTGACTAATACAGATTGTAGTACCAGAAGTGGTTCTAGGGATAAAAATTTTAAGGATGAATTTTTAAAGTACTGGAACAGGCTTTCCTATTTGCTGACACCTCCAGTTGCCAAAGACTCCCCTGATAGCAGGATAAACAGTGAGAGCCCATGATTGGAAGTATCTGAAGGCCTTGTTATTGTGACAAACATGAAATTTAGTGACTCTGTACATAAAACTTTTCACAGCGTGTGGAAGAATAAAATGACGATGCTGGCTAGTTGCTTCTAGAATCCCGTCGAAGGAAAAGCATGCACTCAGTGAAAAAGTTAACTGGCTCCAGATGTGCATTAATGCTCTGCAGGTCTCTAAGTGTTCCCTGTAAGATAGTCTTCACTACAGGAGCCATAGGGCCCAAGTTCCTGAAGATCCCAAGCACCCATTATAAGACTGGCTGACCTGGAACTCTGGAGACCCATGAGCCTAGCAAAATGGAGACTGGACAGTGTAGGCTTGTTGTGACTTTCCCGCAGTTCCGGTGGCATGTGTGATCAATCCTACAAGTCTTCTTGGCATCAGCATAATTTAGTGTGGCACTGATGAAATAAATTCATCTTTGCCTTAGGGAAACAGGAATGTGTGTTAATGTCCCCTTGCCCCCCCCTGTGATGTCACAGCTCTTCAGAAATAGTTGTCTAAGACTCTGCAAACATATCGGCTGGTGCTTTCAGACGCTTCCAAGATAATTCATTTATGTTAGAAGATAAAGTTGTTTAAATTAGCTAGCTGTCCAGAAAACATTTAAAAAAAACATAGTTTTTGGCTCTCTCTACAACTTTAAATGTGTCTATTAGAAAGATTCCTCTTCTAAGTGAAACAGCCAATTACAAAAGTGTCTGCCACAAATACACTAGGAGATCCATTTTCTCTATTTATACAAATAGGTCTTGCAAACCAGTTTGAAAAAGATGTTCAAACCAAGAGAAATGTGTTGAGGAAACAAATGGGTAGTTTTTAGAGTCAGGAAACACAAAAGGCCAATGAGCGTAGAAAATATGCTTCATCTCTCATGATAAATGCAAAACAATAATGAGATTAAATCGGTAGATCATGCGATTAGCAAAAATTAAAGTGATGAAACCTAACGCTGACAGAGATACAGCAAAAGCCTGCCTACGTGGCTGTTAAATGTGTAAATTGCTACAATATATTTAAGGGATATTTAATAACATACATTAAAAGCTGAAATGCATGTGCATTTGCCTTTAGGGATTCGATCACATAACTCAAAAAACTTATGTCCCGGGATATTCCTTGCATGATTGCAGGGACATAGATTAAGGCTTTGTTACTAGCTGGCTGGTCACATATGTATAAAAGGAAACTATTCAGCTTTTAGAAAGAACAAAGTAGGAGCTTGCAGGAAATAACTCAGTCAGTAAAATACTTGCCTTGCAAGCAGGAAGATTTGAGTTCAACTCTTCAGAACTCATCTGGAAAAAAAAAAAAGTTAGATCTGGTGGTCTATGTTTCTAACCCACTGCAGGGGAGGTGTAGGCAAACCTAACCTGCTCAATGAGTTCCAAGCCAATGAGAGGCCCTATTTCAGAAGGAGGTAGATAGCACCCAAAGACTGGCAGCTGAGGATGTCTTTGGCCTTCAGTCACATTTGTGCATGCATGCACATGCACACTCTCACACACATTCCTTCCCTCCCCACACGAAAGAATGAAGTGGCCTTCTGAGGGCTTAGGGGCTGACAGGCAAAGCCCTGTGACACACTGACTAGGGAAAGGTGTGACCTAGGCAGGCAGGTAAATCTGAGGATGTGTACTGCTAAGCACATCTTGATTTTCCTATGGGAACATACATTTGTTTCATAATTTTGAAAAAGAGCTATTTCCACATCTATCGTGCTCACCATTCTGGGAGATCCTTCAGACTATTCTCTGATGGACAAGGACTCTAGACAGGACCCAAGGGCTCCACTTTTCTCTTTCCCTCCGAATCTCTGCTACTGCAAGTTTTCCAGGGACTCCAGGCTCCAAGTGTGGCCAGAAGCCCCTTCATTGCCTTTATGTGTGATTTTCTGTTTGGGTGAAATGCTTCCCCTTTAACTTCTTGGCCTGACCTCAAACTGCGGATCGACTTCAATGTCTACTTCCTGGAACCGGCTGTGTCATATTCTATCTTGAACTTAGGTTCTCCTAACCCTATTGCCAACCTTTCCTTTTCTCCATCCCTGCCAGCTGTTTCCGTCAAAAGTAGATCATAGCTGTGGGGCCCTGTGGTGATATATTGCATGCTTACCAAAAATAGCCTGGAACATCAGAGGACAGAGTCACCCACAGAGCCAAGCTGAAGGTCAGTGAGTGTTGACACACACCTTTAATCCCATCACTAGGGAGGAAGAGTTCCTCTGGATCTCTGTGAGTTCAAGGCCTGACAGGACCAAGTGGTGGTGGCACCCACCTTTAATCCTAACACTAGGAAAGTTGGGCGCCCAGGCAGTCTGAGGATTCCTGGAGACAGGATCTACCCTGTTGGACCTGAGGAGTGGCTGGGTGAGAAGTGGCTGGGGCTTGTTCCCTGCTTCTCGGATATTCCAGCTTTTCCCCAATATCTGGCTCCAGGTTTTCATTATAATACAAAATAGAATTTGTGCAATAGGCCCTTGCCATCGCTACTCTGAGAGTGCTCATCTCTGCCTTCCTGAGACCTAGAACATCTTTATTCAACACAAACCTCCTGGGTCTGAGGGAGTCAAGTGGGAATGGGATAGGCAGTAACCCTTCCAAGGGCTTCTAGCTCAGGACTGGTGTGGGACACAGACAGATACAGCACTGAATGTCTAAACCACCATCCAGCCCACTGTCATGCTCCAGCACACCCTTGATTTTCCCTGCACACATCAAAGTCTCGTAAAAGGAAGAGAGCAAAGAAAATAGATTGCCTGGCCAGCTTCCTCCTTCCCACTCCTAATCTGATTGTAATGTAGCCTTTGAAAAGCAAAGGTGTTCTGGTTCTGGTCGTTGGGAAACCTCGGGCACTGAGGGGAGGTAATTGGTAGGGATGGTGATTGTTCCTTTTCAGTTAGGGGCTAGAAAACAGAGTCATTAGCAGCTGTCTGAGCTCTGGAGAAGTAAGAGTGTGTGTGTGTGTGTGTGTGTGTGTGTGTGTGTGTGTGTGTGTGTGTGTACACACTTGGGAAAGCCGAGTGTGAGAATGAGGAGGGAAATAATGATGATGAGCGTGGTGGGCGGTAGAGGGATGTGGAGGGTATCTGGGGTCTCCCCCTACTAGCATCAAAATTGCTGTAACTACAGATTAAGTGATTCTGACCCCAGGAGACAAGGAGCACTGTTTCCAAGGGAACCACACGCCTCAATCACAGTCCCTGGAAGGGAGGGTGAGCGGGGATGGAGCATCCTTCCTCTGTCCTGAGCCTTGTCTGTGGATCCCTCTGCTGTAACTTGCTGAGGAGCCTGGGCTAGGACCTTCACAGACACCTCCTGGCTGAGCAGGGGGCTGGAGGTAGGCTGGGTCCCAGGAGAGGCGGGCTGCTGGAAAGCTTGGCTATCTATTCACCCCCATCCCAAGGTCTTTCAATATCCTTGGGATAGAGCTGAGGGTCCTCTGGGTATCCACCCACAAATCTGTACAAAGAAAGCATTGGAGAGGCTGGGAAGACTGTTGAGCTGAAGTACCTGCTGTGAAAATATGGGGACCTGGGGACCTCAACACACCTTGAAAAAAATAAATAAAACAAACACAAAAACACAACAAAAAAGCACTCTGCATGGCAGTCCACAGTTGAATCCCAGTGCTGTGAAGATGGAGAAAGGGAATTTAGACTCGCTGGCTAGTCAGCCTAGCCCAAAAATGGTGATCCCTGGCTCCCAGGAAGAGATCCTGTCTCAGAAGGGCTCCCAAGATTAACCTCTGGCTAGTGCCTGCACACACACACACACACACACACACACACACACACACACGCACGCACGCACGCACTCACATACCTGTACATACATATGCAAATGCAGACATACTTTAAAAATATGTTGGGCAAAGCATGTCTATGAATCTGCCAATTTTATGGTTTCCCCGAGACCACTCACTTTTACGTGAGTGTCTCCTAGGTGCAATAGATATCTGAGTGGAGCTGGAGGACCCAGGGAAGCCATCTCTCAAGCCACTGTTCATTCCTCATTGGACATGAGTGTCAACACTCGAGCTTTTTAAGTAATCAGGGTCTGGGTCAGACCTTGAAATAGCCTGGCTTTGGAGCTTTGTTTCCTAATTAAAAATGCTCCATGAGTTCCCCTCTCTGAGTTGAGGACAGAGATCGCAGTGCAGAGAGAGCTGAACTATGTGGGCAGTGGGTGCTAGTGCCTATATTCTAAGAACAGTCCTCTTGGGACTTTGGCTAATATCGGACCTGAGCAAGTATAAAAGAAAGCCGTATGCAATCAGATAAAAAAGAATGGAGAGCAAGCAGTGAAGGTCCAAGAGCTGGGGATTGTTCCTGCCAACCTCCACCAGAACAGAAAACCTTGCCCTACAGTCTAGTCTCTAGAAGATGGTCACCTGGGTGGTAGGGCTGGCTTAGGATGCTCTGGACCCAGACCTGAAAACATCTTGAAGTGACCCTCATAACAACAGGATCCAACTCAGGAATATGTGTACAGATTATATGCACAAATGTCCAGCATCCAAAAGGAAACAGTTTACAATGACTGGGATCCAAATGGAAACCACCAGGCATATTAGTTTTTGATTACTGACTTAAGAAATTAGCACAAAGCTAGCAGCTCCAGGAAATGGTGACTTCTGGTCTTATAGAATGATTTCTGGGCACAGCCTTACTCTGTTAGGATCTCTTCTAGTCTCAGGAGGCATCAGTTTGCTGAGTTCTCAGTCACATTGTTGAATCATCTTCCAAGCTCAGCTTCAATTCTTAATGCCATAGCATCAAGATTCACATTCTCTTGGTTACTGCCAGCCAGGGCTGTCCACAGCTCCCTGGGATTGCCTTCATTTCCTGTCATGGTGTCCCCTCCAACTTCAAAGCATAAATGCTATACCAATTCATCAACTATGGAAAAAATCTCCTGACTTTCCTTCACAACAGTACTACTTTTAAAAAAATATTAATTTATATTATTCATGTATGTGTGTGTGCACGCCTCTGTGAGTTTCTGTGCACTACCTGCATCCATGTGCCCGCAGAGTCCAGGAGAAGGTACTGAATGTCCTACAAGTGGAGTTGCAGGTGATTGTGAGCTGCCATCCAGATGCTGGGAACCTAACCCAGGTCCTCTTCAAGAGCAGCAGGAGCCCTTAGCTGCTGAGCCATCTCTCTGGCCCCAGACATCTTTATGTTTAGAGACTAGTGTAATTAATTATACTAGATACTTCCTTGCCCCATACAATTTGATATAATCACTCTCTTTTAAGGCCAAATGATTAGTCAACCTAATTACATTTGAAAAGTAACCTTTTCAAGCTGGGCGTACCTTAAATCTCTGCACTTGACAGGAAAAAGCAGGCAGATCTCTGAGTTCGAGGTCAACTTGCTTTGTGGAGTGAATTCCAGGACACTCAAGGCTATACAGATAAACCCTATTTTTAAAAAGAAAGGGAAAAAAAGCAGGAAATAAATGGGGAAAGTGCTTTTTCTATGTAAAGTAGTATATAAATTATGATTATCATGCAGATCTTTTCAGGGGCTGAGCCCTGCAGAAAGGCAGGAAAATGGGGTCCATTCCAGCTAGAAGGTGGATGGATAGAAATGGACCAGAAATGATAGGGATGATGGAATTTGCAGAGAGGGATGCTAAAATACTTCAAGTGTGTTTAAAAGGAAAGAATAAAACATGATCATGCCAAACAGAAAAAAACTCCTAAATCTATAAAAAGAAAATATAGATTAAAAAAATCTAGTATCTGAAATTAAAAATACTTGAGATAAGATTAGCCAAGATTAGATACTGTGAGGAGGGGTGGAGAGAAGGCAATGACATTGAAGAAATAATAGTAAAAACTATAAAATGAAACACGTGGGGGGGTGAGGATACAAAAAACAAAAACAAAAACAACAAAAACCAAGACGGTGGCATTTTCAAGCCATAAGAGCCATAAAAAGAAGGAAAATATTTTGAACAACTGATTGCTGCTTAGATGAAATTGTAAATGTACAGGTCTGAGAATCCCCATGAACCCAAATCAGAATAAACTTAAAGAAAACCAGAGTGGAGAAAGCAAAGAAAACCAGACCCAAGGAAATCAGCGGGAAAGCGAAACACTTCGGCCAGCTTCGATTTTGGTATCAGGGTAATTCAATGTGAAATGTGCCCTCTTCTGTCTCCTGGGATGGTTTTGGTTAAGAGCTGGTCTTACTTTGCCCATAGCTGCTCGGTAGAAATCAATAGCAGAGCAATGTAGCCTGGTACTTTCTCAATGGGAAGGACCTTGTGTTCTGCCATGAACACAGGCTGCCCTGGAGAGCTGTCTTTTCTCAGGTGACATTTTAAAAAAACAACTTAAAATTTTTTCTATTTTTAAAACTATGTGCAATGTAGGGTGTGTGTGTGTGTGTGTGTGTGTGTATCTGCCCCCATATGCAGTTTCACAGAGGCCAGAAGAGGGCATCAGATGCCCCGGAGCTATAGGTACAGGTGGTTGTCAACCTGCTTTGGGCATCGGGGACCAAACTCAGGTTTTCCTCAGGAGCAGTGAATATTCCTATTCTCTTTGTCATCTCTCTAGCCCTCGAGTCGTAGAGGGTATTTGTCCATTTTGCCCCAATTGCAGAAGTTACTAGCATAAAACATCTTTATAATGTCCCATATTATCTTTTCCATGTCTTTAGAATTTGTGATGATTCTGCTTTGCTAACTCATCTCAGCCATTTTTGAGTACCCTCTTTTCTCTCCCCTAGTCTTGCTGGAGTTTAGCAGTTTCATTGATCTTCTAAAAGAACCAACTTCGGGCTTCATCGACTTTTCCTATTGTTTTTCTGCTGTTAGTTTCGTAGATTTCCACCTTAATACCTTCCCCCCCTGCCTACTTTTATTTGCTCTCCTTTTTCTGGTTTCTCAAAGTGGTAGCTTGAAGGTATTGATTTGAGAGCGCGCTCTTCCTCTGCTGTAAGTGTTTATTGCTGTATGCGTCCCCAAGCTGAGTAGCAGCAGCCCGTGAATCCTGATATGCCATCAAATACTGTCAAACTCTCTTTTATCCCCAATAGCCTATATTTTTGGAACAGTTTTAGATTTAAAGAAAAATTGAGTGGCACAGAATTCCCATAACCTGGCACCATTTGCTTTGCTATTAACACCTTACATGACACAGGTTGCTACAATTAGCTCACAGATAGTATCAGTGCATTATGGTTGACTGAAACCCATGTTCACTTAGACTGTCTTGCTTTGTTCCAGTGTCCTTTTGCTGGTGTGAGACCCCATCCAGGATGACACTCTTTACTCAGAGGTCATGTTTTTGCAGACTGCTCTTGGCTGGGGCAAGTTCTTAGTTGGGCCTAGATTGGTGGTTGTCATAGGGTTTCTATTGATGTGAAGAGATACCATGACCATTGCAACTCATTAAAAAAAAAAAAAGCCCTTAATTGAGGCTTGCATACAGTTTCAGATGTGTAGCCCATTATTATCATGGAACAATGGCTTTCAACCTGTGGGTCACAAACCCTTTTGGGGATCAAATGACCCTTTCCTCGGATACCTAAAACCATTTTATTTATATAAAATGCAAGATATTTATATTGCAATTGATAATAGTAGCAAATTTACAGGTATGAAGTAGCAATGAAAATAATTTTATGGTTAGGGGTCACCACAACATAAGGAATTGTATTAAAGGGTCACAGCATTAGGAAGGTTAAGAACCACTGTCACAGAGGGAAGCATAGAAGAACACAGGCAGGCATGGTGCTACAGAAGTAACTGAGAGTTCTACATCCAGATCTACAGGCAGCCGATGAGGGAGACACCGAGCATTGCTCAGGCTTTTGAAACTCAAAGCCAACCCGCAGTGACACACCTCCTCCAACAGGGCCACACCTCCACCAACAAGGCTACACCTCCTCCAACAAGGCTACACCTCCTCCAACAAGGCCACACCTCCTCCAACAAGGCCACACCTCCTCCAACAAGGCCACACCTCCTCCAACAAGGCCACACCTCCTCCAACAGGGCCACACCTCCTCCAACAAGGCTACACCTCCTCCAACAAGGCTACACCTCCTCCAACAAGGCTACACCTCCTCCAACAAGGCCACACCTCCTCCAACAAGGCCACACCTCCTCCAACAGGGCCACACCTCCTCCAACAGGGCTACACCTCCTCCAACAAGGCTACACCTCCTCCAACAAGGCCACACCTCCTAATTTTTCTCAAGTAATGTCAATCCCTGATAACCAAACATCCAAATAGATGAGCCTGGGAAGGGCATTCTTATTCAAACCACCACAGTGGTCTTGACACCCCCCCTTTGACTGAATGCCTCCCCCCTCCACACACCTCACCCCCAACTTAATATTTCAGGCCCTGTGTTCTGTCAGAACTTGCCTGCTGTTCTTGGTGTCTGAATTGTCAATGGGAAAGGACACAGATACAACTGTGTCATTGGCATATTGAATTGTTCTGTGGGGCTCTGAGCAGCTTGACCACACAACTGCCATGACAGGCTTAATGAAAGTCAGACAGAAAGCAGGCTCTCACTGGCAGCGCCTGGTGGAGGGCCTGAAGGGCCACAGAGCAGATACCATGCAGGGAGGAGCCAGCACCTAAGGAAAAATACTTGACATTCCAAACATTCCCTTCGTGGGAAAGGGACAGATAGTCTCCAGGTACACCTGCTGGTCTGCTGATATAGGGAAATGACCACTGCTAAATGTTGAAACGTCCCTAGAATTCAAAGCAGCCAATGAATTCATAACAGATACCCTAGCCAGAGCTTGGACCAATCCCAGGACTGTAACCCCAAAGCTCTGAAGTCCCTAGAGTCCTCCCCCTCAATAAAAACCCTTGCCTCATGCTGCTCAGGGTTGGTCCTACTCCACCACTGTGTGGATGGAGAGACCCAAGCTAGCCTGTCAATAAAGAGACTCTTCGCTGTTGCATCAGACCAGTCTCTTTGTGGTCTTATTGGGGTCAAGACTCTGGGCACAACAGTCCCCCCTCAGATACGTTGCAACTCTAACTCTTTTTTTTAAAAAAAAAAAAAAAAAAAAAAAAAAAAAAAAAAAAAAAAAAAAAAAAAAAAACTTTATTTATTTATTTATTTGCCTTGGTGTTTGCCTGGAACTGGAACTACAGACAGCTGTCAGCTGCCATGTGGGTGCTGGGAATCGAACCCGGGTCCTCTGGAAGAGCAGAGGGTGCTCTTAACCGCTGAGCTATCTCTCCAGCCCCGCAACTCTAACTCTTTAGAGCCTCAGAAGGAAATAGGTTCCTTATTTTTTGAGACAGGCTCTCATGTATCATAGGTCAACCTCATATCCACTATGTAGCTAAAGATGATCTATCTGGTTTTAAAGGTTTTTTAAAAAATGTTTATTTATTTTTTTAGAGTGTGTGGGAGGGTGTCTGTACCTGCAGGTGTTTTATGTGTGTCCTCTGCAAAACCATCTGTTGTGCCCAAGTTCAGATCCCCAAAGAGAGCACCAAAGACTGGAGAAGTCCAGAATGCAACAGCAAGGTTTATTGATGTAAATACAAGCAATGGCAGGGAACCCAGTTCAGCTCTTGCCATAGCAAGATCAGGAGGGGCTGCCGAGGGGAGCTTAACAGTCACTTTTAAAGGGAAAAACCACAATTTGGGGTTAGTCTAGTGCAAGGTTGTGTGCTGACAGCTAATCTGGGGAATTTCTCCTTGAATCTGGGCCCAGCTTGGATGGTGGTGTATTTTGACTAGAGCATTTGGTGGTCAGAGAGCAGGGTCAGGGTGGTATAGATTCTGCAGTCGGAACTTAGGTCGTGCTGCCCCTCTGTGAACAGCAGTTTCTAGCTATGGTCTCTGGGAACTGGGTGAGGGACTCTTTCTCAGGGCTCTGTCTGCTTTAGTTCTGCATAGTTCTCTAAAATGGCATTTCTTGAGCTAAGATTACTCTCTTCACCATCAAGTGTTCTTAACCACTGAGCCATCTCTGGGGAAGATCTTGAACTTCAGATCTTCATGTTTCCACCTTCTGAGTGTTGGAATTATAGGTGTGAGTCACCAGGCCTGGTTTATGTGGTGCTAGGAATAAAACCATGATATCAAATACGCTACGCAGGTACTCTACCAACCAAGCTATATCCCCAATCGTGACAGCAACAGGGAGATGCTAAGCTAAAGGGGGTGGTTGTGTTTGGCAGTGCCGGGCTATGATCTAGTGCACCCTTATGGAAAGAGAAACTTTGGGTATGGAAAACAGAGTGTCAGCTTTTAGTTGTTAAATAAATGCCTGGGGTAACTGACAGGTGAGAAGAGGCTCAATACGAAACCCTGGGTTCCATTCCCAGAATTCACTGGTTCAAATTCTACACTCCTAGGGAATGGTTGTATATACACATTGCTCACATGGTATGTGACTGAGATATTAGTCTAGATATCTTCTGAGGCTGAGATGCTTCAGGTCTGTAGAGAGAAGGCCTTGGGGTCTTTTTCATGTCAACTATAGTCCTTATCTGCTTTAAAAGTTAGAAAAGGGAATCTCACTTTGTGTTAAATTTGCTTTTGATTTCTTCTTTTGACTCAACGTTAATTTAGAAATGTTTTATTTTATTTTCTAAGTATTTGGAAATTTTCTGCCTCCCCCCTCTCTGTGCGGGTGTTCATGTGCATAAGTGTGTTTGCCCATGTGTGCGCAGATGCAGAGGCTGATGTTAGAGTCTTGCTCTGTCACTCTCTCCCTTATGTATCAAAGCAGTGTCTCTCCCTGGAACCCAGCACTTGTAGATTCAGCCTGCCAGCTGGCCATCCTGTCTTGCTCTGGGGATTCTCTGCCTCCACTACCTGAACTTGGGGACCATAGGTGAGCTGTGATAGCCTTCAGCATTTACCTGGGTGTGTAGATCCAAACATTAATTCTTACACTTACACGCCAAGTGCTTCCTGTACTGAGCCGTCTCTCCAGGCCCCTATACATCTTTTTACATTGACTTCTAGTACATTCATTCTGATTTTTTTTTAAAGAAGAAAGTATTTTGTGTGGTTTGGAGCATGGTAGATCAGCTGCAACCTGTTTAATGTCCCAGGATGCTGTTTATCTTGGTAAACATTTCCATGTGCTTGAAGATATTTGTCATTCTGCTATTATTTGATTGATGTTCTGTATCATTTAGGTCAATTTGGTTGAAAACCCTGTTAGAGTATTCTATGTACTTGATTTCTTGCCTTTTGTCTTAGTTGTTATTTAGTGAGGAGTTTGTCCATCCCACCCATGACTATAGATTTTTTTTTTATTTCTCCTTCTAGTCTATCCATTTGTGTTCTTAGATTCTTTTTTTATATTTATTTATTTATTTATTTATTTTTGGCTTTTTGAGACAGGGTTACTCTGTGTAACAGCTCTGGCCATCCTGAAACTCACTTTGTAGACCACGCTAGCTTTGAACTCACAGAGATTCACCTGATTTGCCTACTGAGTGCTGGGATTAAAGGCATGCACCACCACCTCCTGGTTTATATTCTTATATTCTTGAGCTGATTTAAGGGTACAATGTTTAGTATTATCCTCCTCATTCATTGACAAACTTTTTTTTTTTTAGAAAGTTTCAAAACTTTTGTTTTGAACATGCATAGCCAAGAAACTTCTGATTCCTCTACCTCCTGCTCTCCAGTGCTGAGATTATTGATGGGGACAGGCCTCAGGCATGCTATATCCCAGCCTCTCCTTTTTTATTTTAAATTGCTTTATCCCAGGCAATATCCTTGGCTCTGAACTCTAATTCCAATGTTAAGACAATCACTCTACTTTGCTTTCATTTAACAGTATTACAATGTAACTTTTTATGTTCTTTTACTTTTTTTTTTACATTTTTTGTTAACATGGTATGCATGTGGAGGTCAAAGGAAACCTTACCAGAGTCAATCTTCTCTTGCTACTTTGTCAGTCCTGGGGATTGAACCTCTGTGGAAAGGCTTGACGGCATGCCCCTTTATCCACTGAGCCACATTATTGGTCCAAACATGGAGATTTTTTTCATCTCAGACTTTTTCATTTTCAATTCTAGACACTTAAGATAGTTTCTTAAAAATCTGTGTCTTTGGTGTGGTGGTGCAAGCCTTTGATCCCAGCTCTCAGGAAGCAGGGCAGAGGCAGGTGAATCTCTGTGAATTTGATGCCAACCTGGTCTATATACTAAGTTCCAGGCCAGCAATGGCTACACATTGAGAGTCCCTCTCAAAAACAAAAGCAAACAAACAAAAATTTCTGTCTTTACTTAACATTTTTAACCTCTAGGGATGTAGGCGTTAGAGTGGTTTTGATGTCCTTGTGAGCTGTGCAGATTGACTGCTCTCCATGATATGAATTCCAGTTAAATGACAGACACTGTGCACTTCACCTTATCGAGTCCTGGCTTTCTCTATATTCCTATAAATATTTGCCCCTCCTCACCCCCCATGATGCTTCAACTCTTACGTGGAAGAGCTGAGTTCTTTGGACCTTATTTTTTGAAAATCCTAGAGCAACTAAGAAAAAACTAAAACAAAATCCAAGCTAGTAAGGGGAACAATGATTAAAAAAAAAAAAAAGCCTACACACTGAAAACATCAAAAAGTCACAATATGGTAAATTTAAATCAGTGTTATCAAGGCTGGGGAGATGGCGCATTCACCACTCAAGCATGAGGACATGAATCCAGATTCCCAGAATCCATGTAAAGCTCACAGTGTATGTGTGCAATTCAGCATTCCTGTTGTGATAGGGGAGGCTGAGACAGGAAAATCCCAGGGTGTCCTGAGCCAGTGAGTCTGGCATGTTCATGATGAAACCCCTCCAACAAGGTGGACACCAAAGCCACTACCTGAGGTTGTCTGCTCACCACCACACATGTGCCTTGGCATGCATGTTCCTATTCTCTCTCTCTCTCTCTCTCTCTCTCTCTCTCTCTCTCTTGCTCTCACTCTCACTCTCGCTCTTGTTTTCTCTCTCTCCTATACATACTCTCTCTTGCTCACTCTCTCTATATATATATATGAAATACAAAAATCAACTAGTGATATAAATAATTACATGCAATTGGAAAGGATAGGAATATTCCAATAACAAGGCAGAAACATTAGGGAAGAAAGGTAAATCTCAGCTCCATGTTGCTCATAAGAACCTTGTTTTCTACCTGATGGTGCATCGAGGTTGAGAGAGAAGAGACAGTGTCTAGGGAGAAGACTCAGCTTTCAACCCAAACATCAAGAGGTGGGTGGACAAATATTTACAGTACGAACCTTACCCCAAAGAATGGCTGTGCGGCCACGCCACACAGAGTCAAATTCAGAACCAAGACCATGATCAGGGCTGGAGAGAGAGAGAAAAAAGAGAGCACTTCATGCTGATAAATAGGCCACTTAATCAAGAAGCCGACACAATCCTAAATATGTATGCACAGAACATTAGCGCTTCCAAGTAAAACATCGCAGCTAAAGATAGAGACAAGAAAGCGAAGAGACCAAATCTATGGTGATTGTTGGAAATCACAGTACTTCTCTCAGCAATTGACAGCACACAAAAAAATCACTAAGAATAGAGAAAAGTCTGACAATAGCATCCATCAACTTGACCTAATTGACATTTATGAAGCTTGACACCCAACACCGGCAGAGCAGGTATTCTCTTTAGGACTGAACCATTCACCAGGACAGTACATTCCACACTATGAAACAAAACCAGGGAGACCAAAGTCACAGAAAGTATGTCCCCCAAGTGATTAGTAATTAAATGCCCTACTCCTAAATAAACGGGGAAAGCAGATCTCTGCATTGAGAAAGCATGGAGACAGACCATGTCAATTTAAGAGTGGGGGGGGGTTGGAAAAATGGCCCAGCACTTCCATAGAACCCAGGTTCAATTTCCAGCACCCGCATGATGGCTCATGCACATGGGGCACAGAAATACCTGCAGGGAACATACTCATTTATATAAAAAGGAAGATGGAAGAGGACCCTACAGCAGGACCAAGGAGGAAGTGGGTGACATGAAATACTTTAGAGAGAAGTCTCAAGTCAGTTGTGTAAATTTCACCTCAAGAAATTATAGATGTTAAGTCAATAGGAAGAAAAATAAGGGCCAAAAAGAGCGGAGAGGAGGAAGAGAGGAGGAACATCAGAAATGATTAAGTCAAAGAGAGGGAAAGAAGCCTGCTCACCAGAACCTTCCACAAGTAAATTTGATGATTCAGATCAAAACAGGCGAACCAATTGCAATGAACGCATAAAACCATTTCACTTCTTTGCTTCAGAAGAAATAAAATTCAGACTAGTTCTTTGTCTATTTTATAGTAATTATGAATTTAATAAATTTCCATATAGCATAAAATCCACCATCTTACAGGTGTACATTTCAATGGTGTTAAGCATACTCAAGATCATACTATCAGGAATTTCACCCAATCGTAACATTTCTGTTACCATAAAGAGAAATCCACATTCATTAGCTGTCATTTCCAAATTCCTCATTCTTTCAACACTCTACCCTACCAGTCTACTCTCTGTCACTTGGGCATGCTAAGCAATATATGGACAGAATTGTGAGCCAATCATTGGTGGCACACGCCTTTAATCTCAGCACTTGGAAGGCAGAGGCAGGTGGATCTTTATGATTTCGAGGCCAGTCTGATCTACAGAGTGAGTTCCAGGACAGCCAGGGCTACACAGAGAAACCCTGTCTCAAAACAAACAAAACAAACCAAAATATCGTATGATAAATGACAACTTTTGGTCTGTCTTTTATTTAGTATAGCTTTTTTTCAAGATTTACCTATAGGTCCATATTCTATTCTTTTTGATGTCCAAAAAATTCTATTGCAAGGACGTAACACATTTGTTCTCTCATTACTCAAGAAACATTTGCCTTTTTCTGTTTTGATCATTGTGAACGACGTTGCTGCCAACACTCCTTCTGTGCATTACATCTCTTGCTTTTGTACCTAAGAGCAGAATTCTGAGTCATGCGGTGCATTTAACTTTTTAAGAACCTGACAAACTGTGTTCCAAAGCTGCACCATTTTGTACCCAATTCCTGCTTGGTATGGTGGCACAATACTCAAGAGGCAGAGGCAGAAAAATCTCCAGCTCAAGGCCAGCCTGGTCTACATAGTGAATTACATACTGGACTACACAGTGAGACCTATCTTAAAAAGAAATGCAGTTCCTTTAGGTCCTCCATCACTTCTCCATTACTTCTGTATTTTGTAGCTATCTTAGGCATGGAGCAGCATCTCCTCTGGTTATCATTTGCATTTCCCAGTGGCCAACAATGTTGAGCATCTTAAGTACTTTTCAGCCATTTATTTGTGCCTTTGGAGAAATGTCTGTTGAAAACCTTTGCATATTTAAAAGATTGAGGGGTTGGAGAGATGATGGATGACTCAGCAGATACAGAGCACTTGCTGCTTTTGCAGAGGATTTGAGTTGAGTTCTCAGCAACCATGTTAGGCAGCCTATTCCCACATGTAACTCTAGCTCTGTGGGATCTGATACACTCTTCTGGCCTCTTCAGGCACTTGTGAACATGTATGTAAAAACATAATTAAAAATAAAATCTTCAAAATTAAATACTATAAAAAAATTACCTGCCTCTTTATTTTGAGTTGTCATAAGTCTTTATTACTGAATCTCTGATTGGCAAAAGCCTTCCTTTTATCCCAGGTTTTGTTTTCCCTTTTTTTATAACATCTTTTGATGCAAAACATTGTCACATTGATGAAATCTACATTATCTGTTGTTTTATCTGGTTATTTTTGCTTTGAGGTCATAGTTAAAAAATTATTGTTTAATCTAAGATCAAAAAGAGTCATACCCATGTTTCTTCCCAGGAATTTTATAGTTTTGTCCATGCATTAGAATTTTGTGGCTGAAGGATGGCCTCTTTTTCTTTGGCATGTGACTGTATAGCAGTCCTGGTACCCCTTATTAAAGTAGCTGTTCTTTCTGCCATTGAATTGTACCTGTGTCTTTGTTGAAAATTGGTTATCAGTCCCATGCCATCTTAATTATAGTATGCTTTATAATATGCTATTGCAACTTTTGAAATCAGAATGTGTGGGTTATCTCATCTTTGTCCATTCTTATATGCTTTGTTTGTCTATTTTGAGTCTTCTACATTTCTAAGTGACTTTTAAAAACAAAGTGTTCACTCTGGGAAGCTCTGCCCTCTCAACAATGTTGAGCATCCCGATCCATGAACATGGGATACCTTTTCATTTATTCAGCTCTTCAATATTTCTAAACACAGTGCTCTATAATCTTTGTTTATGGTGTGTGTGTACACAAATATTTCACTTCTTTAATTAAAGTTATTTCTAATAACTGAATTCTTTCTGATACTATCACACACATAATTATTTAATTTTTGGTAACTTTTTGCTAGCAGGTAGAAGCACTGTCGATTTGTATATGTGAATCTCAGATTGTACAGATTTCTAATATCATTTATTAGCTTTAATTGTGAGTGTATTGTGTTCTTTGCTTTCTTAATATATTGTTTTAGGTAAAAACAGAAATGCCTTTACACCTTACTTTCAAATATAGTTGCTTTTTATTATCTTTTCTTGCCTCATATCTCTGGCTAGAATCCAGTACAATATTAATAAGAAGTAGTAAAAGCTAACATATTTGTTTTGTTTCTGACTTTAGAGGCCACATTTGGGCTTACTTTTCTTTTTAATTACATTTTAAAGACCATATGTGTGAGCGTGAGCACAAACATGCCACAGTGCACATGTGGAGGCCAGGGGATAATGCTTGGAAGTCCTCTTCCTTCACTGTGTGAGTCCCAGGGATCCAACTCAGGTTTGGTGACAAGTACTTTCACCTGCTGAGATAGCTTATCATCCCCACAGCTATCTTTTTTAAAAAATCAATTCTGTATTTTAAGACATTTCCAGAGAGAAGATATCCAGCTTTAGATGGCTTTCAGTGGTTAGTTATATAAAGCATTTATGGCCAGAACCAAACCTATGGGAACGCCTCCATCACAGAGGAGGGAAATTGTCTTTTCATGGGACAAACAGTACCCTCACACCCAGACCAAAGTCATGATAAGAAGAGAAAGCTCCAGTTAGTGTCCATGACAACAAAGAGATCAGTAGCTCAGCAAGATATAATAAACCAAACCTGGAAATGTATGAGAAAATTAATTCATAACTAAGTGGAGTTTCTTTTAGAATGCATGGTTGTTTGACATTCAAAATTCAATATATCTTACTATTTTAATAATCAAAAAACAGGATGAAAGGCATCAAATTAGCATTAGAGAGACTGGAGAGAGAATTCAGTAGTTAAGAGGGCTTAATGCATAATTGTGAGGACCTGAGTTCAGATCTCAGTAGCCATGTCACAAGATAGGTATCGTCTTGTACGTGCCTATGACTTTAGTACTATGGCAGAGGGACGGCAGAGACAGGATGGCCACTGGGGCCTTCTGGCTGCCAACCTAGCTGAAATAAAACCCCACCAATTCCTTGTTCATGGACAGCCTCTGACTCCAAGATTAAAACAGGGAGTAATAGAGGAAAATGCCTTTCTCTGGTCTCCATATGTGCATCCAGCTGCGCGCGTGTGCGCGCACACGCACGCGCGCGCACACACACACACACACACACACACACGCAAGAAAATTGCCCACTCCTTCATGATTTCAACCAAAAAAACAACTACATTATAAACTAAGAATAGAAAGAAGCTCCCAGTCGCTGGTAAGGGCATCTCTGAAATCAAAAAATTAATATCACAATGATGGCAGAAAACTCTGTTTTCACCCGAGACTGGAAATAAGGTGAAGATTTCTCCTTCTAAACAATTTGAGAGAGACCCAGGTTGGTGCGAACAGGCAAGAAATAAAAATCTCAGAGGTTGAAAAGAAAAGATATCAAAGGTCTCTCTCTCTTCCTCCCTCTTGTAAATTTATCATCTGCTTATAAAGAAAATCCAAATGGATCAACAGAAAAAAGCTACTAGGATTGATTAGTGAGGTTGGCATGGTAACAAGATTCAAGGCTAATACAAAAAAAATCAATTGTATTTCTATGCCCTGGAAATGAATAATTGGAAATGCAAATTTAGGAATAGCATTTATAATGGCAGGAAATTCAGGAAATAGTTTGGAATAGAAGTAATAAAATGTGTGTATTTCCTGTATGCTTAAACTATAAATTATTACTCACAGCAATTAAAAAATGATCTAAGTAAACAGAGAGTCATGCCGAATCCATGAATCAGAAAAATAACTGTGCCGACTAGGAGCCTCTGCCAGCAAAGACCAGCACGTGTGAAGAAACACACTGCGCAGAAATAAACAAGGAAGCACAAAGGATTCCAAATAGCCCAATTCTGAGAAGAGAAAAATACCTCAGATCTTATTATATCAAATTTCAAGATTTACTAATAAGATATATGAACAACAGTGTGGTGTTGGCACGATTTAAGATATTTAACCCAATAGAACCCAATAGGAAGTTCATAAAAAACAAAGCAGCTGACTAGCCTAAAAGAGGTCAATGGTGGCACGAGAACCAAGGCAATTCATGGGAAATAATCTTTATAAAAAGACCCTGAGGAACTGGGTGTTCAAGGGAAAAGCAAACAGACCCCAAGCCTTACACAACACACACACACACACACACACACACACACACACACATATGCATGCATGCACATACACACTTGCATCACAGACAGACCAATCCCAAGCCTTACCTCACACCACACATACAAATGGACATCACAAACCAATTCCAAGCCTTAACTCACATCACATACACACAAGTTTAGATGCACCATAGTCCAAAACGTAAGTGCTAAGTCTCTGAACTCACATGATAAAACAGGATAAATCATTGTAACTTGGGTTTCAACAGAAATTTCATCTCTGGTTTTGTAAAGAAGCACAGACCATAAAAGAGCTAATAAGATGGGCTTCCCACAAAGCCAAACCTACTGACCAGTGTAACAGTCTTTGCTACCTCTTAGCTTCCCTGCCAGACTCAGGCCCTCAGGCTGGGTAAGTGAGGATAGATGGCTAGATGGATGGATGGATGAGTGGGCGGGTGGGTGGATGGATGGATGGGTGAGTATATGGGCAGGTGGATGGGTGGATGGATGAGTGAATGGGTGGATGGATGGATGGGTGAGTGGATGGGTGGGTGGATGGGTGAGTGAATAGGAGGGAGAGAGGGAAGAATGAATGGATTGCTATATGGTGACCTCTTTAGGGTTACTATTGCTGTGTTGAAACACTATGACCACAAACAACTTGGGGAGGAAAGGGTTTATTTACCTCGCACTTACACATCACTGTTTATCACAGAAGGAAATCAGGACAGGAACTAAAACAGGGCAGGAAACTGGAAGCAGGAGCTGATGCAGAGGTCATGTGTGTGTGGGGGGGTGATTATTGCTTTGCTCATCATGGCTTGCTCAGAGCTTTCTTTCTTTCTTTCTTTCTTTTTTTTTTTTTTTTTAAAGATACATAATAAAGGCTTTATTTGCAGGGGAGCAGGAATTTAATCAAACAAGCCAAATCCCATGTCATCATCTGACTCCTCAGACTCTTCCTTGTTCTAGTCTTTCTTTTCCTCTGCTGGGGCAGGAGCAGAGCCAGCAGCAGGAGCTGCAGAGCCAGGGGCAGCAGAAACAGCCACAGCACCACCAGCAGGCACACTGGCCAGTTTGCCAATACCCTGGGCGATGACATCTTCAATGTTTTTTCCATTCAGCTCACTGATGACCTTGTTGAGCCGGTCATCGTCCGCCTCGATGCCCACGCTGTCTAGTATCTTCTTGATGTCTTTGGCGCTAGGAGAGTTGTTGCCTCCAAGGGCAGCAAGCAAGTAAGAGGCGACGTAACGCATGTCGGCGGGTGCACGCGTGCGACCTCAGCGGAGTCCAGCGGCGGCGGCGGCGGCAAAAAAAAAGCCAGAGCCTGCTTTCTTATGGAACCCAGGACCATCTGCCCTGGGATGGCACCACTACAATAGGCTAAGCCCTCCTCCATCAACCACTAATCAAGAAAATGCCCTATAGGCTTGTCTGCAGCTCTCTTATAGGGACATTTTCTTAGTGGAGGCTCCCCTCTGTCGGATGACTGCAGCTTGTGTCAAGCTGACATAAAACCAGCCAGCACTGTGGGAATCGATCCTGTGGGAAGGGTTGGGGGAGGAAGGATTTTTGGAGTCAAAGAGGTCAAGAACATCTCAAGAAAATAACTCACAGAATCAACTAACCTGGCTTCATAGGAGTTCACAGAGCCTGCATGGGACTGACCTAGGCCCTCTGCATATATGTTAGAGTTGTGTAGCTTGGTCTTCTTGTGGGACTTGTACACAGTGGGAGCAGTCTGTCTCTGACTCCTGATGGACCCTTTTCCTCATATGGGTTGCTTCATCCAGCCTTAATACAAAGGGGGGTTCTTAGTCTTACTGCGACGTGCTATATCATGTTTGATTGCTATCTCTTTTCTGGAGAGAAACATAGAGTGGATAAGAAGGGGGGCAGAGGAAAGATTTGGGGACTGGGGAGAGGGGATGAAGGGAAACTTTGGTCAGGATGTAAAGAAATAAAACATATGGGAGGAGGAGAGAAGGAAATGGGGAGGGAGGGAAGAAGGAGGGGAGGGGATGGCTTCTGTTGAGCAGTAAGATAAATAGGGAATAATGCTGGACCAGAGGAACAAAAAGTCCCCTTCAGTGGATGACTTCCCTTTCCTGAGATTTAGTGTTTGCAGCTAATCAGGAACAAGGAGAATCTGCTGGCTACTCCCATGCACTGGTCTGCTAGGCTTCTGCCTCAAAGCCGGATCTCCAGTGGCCTCACAGTAGGTCTTCTTCCCTTCTGGACCCACTTTCTTCCCACTCTCTCTGTAGTTCCATATGCAGATGTGATGTGGGATGCCTTTCTGTAGGCTGTCAATATGCTTTATCACCCTTGGTTAATAAAGATGCTGTTTTGGCCCATGGCAAGGCAGTTTAGAGGCAGGCAGATAATCCAAGCAGAGATAAAGAAGGAGGGCGGAGTCAGGGAAATGCTGCAAACGGCTGCCTAGGAAGCAAGATGGCAATGGAAGACAGGTAAAGCCACAAAACATGTGGCAATACATAGAGATGGGTTGAGTTAAGTTATAAGGGTTAGTTGGTAATGAGCCTGAGCCATACGCCAAACAGTATGTAATTAATATAAGCCTCTGAGTAATTATTTTATAAGCAGCTGTAGTAAGTGGGAAAGCTTTGTCCAGACCAAGGGGCCTAGATGGGACAAAAAAAAATCCAACTATAGAGATGTATCAGGTGGAGAGAATAGGTAAAACCAGAAATGAATGCTCAAGTCCAATCCAGAATGATCCCTGGGGCTTTGCAGTCTTTGCAATAAGGACCCCTGAACCTCCTAGAATCCCCAAAGATGGTTCCAAAGATAGCCAATCCCTGAGTCCAGATCAGGTACATAGAGATGGCAGAGGCATGGAGGGCTTCTGCCATTCCAGCTTCCTCTGGGGGGAAGGACATAGGCTAGGCAAAACCTTAGCCTAGTTCTGGGCTCTAGAGCTGACAGGCTCCCAATGGGCATGGGCAATGGCTGACCCTCCCGCCATTGGGAATGCTTCTTATCAGCAGACAGCCTGTGTGGATTTACCTCTCGGCCCTCTGGCTCCCCACCATGCACGACTTCTAGATGTATGTGGTCACCCACTTCACATTCACTTTCCTCCTGATGTTACTTGTCTGTTAATCCCCTGGGCAGATACAGTCTCTCTTCTGGCACATATTTCTGCATTCCTAGCACCAAGTTAACTGGCCTGGCATTCACTGCAAAACCCTGGCACTGACTGCTATTTCTGGACTGCCTGGGGACACCCCTGGCAAGATCCGTGATAGTGTTGGCTCAAGATAGGATCTCTGAACACGTGTGTGCTCGCTCAGCAGGCCTCAGGCAAAGAACACTTGGATAGGGGCTGAGGCATCCTATTTAGTTACTATTCCATACTTAACCAGTAGGGCCCGTCCCTGTGGCTTTCACAAGGTCCTGCAGGGGCACTTGGCATTGAATTTCATCTGGCTGAACTGTTCGTGGCAGTAATGATGCTGAATGTTCCTCTCCTGCCTAATGTGGCCAGCGCGGGGCTTTGAATTCTTCTCCACGAAGCCCATTTTCCATGTCAGTAAGTGAAGTTGTCATTTACTCACTTCAATCAGAGAACTCCAACCTATCTCTTTGTTCCTCAAATCTAATCCTGCAGACTTTCAGTGACTTCTGTGCTCCCAAACCAGCCATCATTTTCTCATGCATGCCTATAGCTTGCTCCTATGGCTATGATCAAACACCACTAAAGCAACAGAGTTTATCTTCTCAACTCCATAACTGGTACCACTGGGCTGAGCTCCTTGGGTTGGCAAAGCCATACT
Organism: Sigmodon hispidus; assembly: GCA_004025045.1. NCBI lineage: Eukaryota > Metazoa > Chordata > Mammalia > Rodentia > Cricetidae > Sigmodon > Sigmodon hispidus. The sequence goes on from PVIH01008568.1 coordinate 59,601, forward strand.
CCCCCGGACACCGTAGGGGTAGATATTTTCCTTGTCAGTCACAGGTTTTGATGACAAGCATCCCTTGGCTTGTGGCTTCTTCACTCTAGATAGTGATCGTCTCCTCTCCCACTCATGTCAAATCTCCCTCCCCCACCCCATTTGGAGATATATATGACTGCATTTATGGCCCACCCAGATGACCAGGACAACTATCTCATCTCAGTCACACCACAGAATCCCCTTTATCTTATAAAATTACATCAAGGTCCCATGCCTGACAATGTAGGTACTTCTGCTTGTGCTGCATGTCGCTGTCCGTGGTCCTGACAGGCCTCCAAGGACACATTGTTTCTCTTGTTTAACATCTTTCCTTGTTTGTTTTGAGGTGGGGTCTCTTGTAGCTCAGGCTGGCCTCCAACTCCTAGGTAGATGAGAAAAATCTTGAACTTCCTCTCTAGCACTGGACCTGCAGGCCTGTGCCAGCACATCCAGCTTTACTGTTCAAGGTTTTAATAAGGTTTTGTTTTGTTTCACTTTAACCTATGGTAGAAGAAAAAAACAATCCTGCCTCTTTCACTGTGTGACTTTTCTTGACCTTTTAGCAATTACAACGTTTATTTTCTTTCTTTTTTTTCTTAAGACAGGGTTCCTCTGTGTAGCCCTGGCTGTCCTGGAACTCACTTTGTAGACCTGTCTAGCCTCAAACTCAGAGATCCACCTGCCTCTTCCCTACCTATTGCTGGGATTAAAGTTGTACACCTCCACATATGGCTGTCCACCAAGTTTCTAAAGTCTCTTGGGTGTTGGGGGAGGGCTGAAGCCCCAGCTATTCTGAAATTTGCCCAAGCAATGCTGTGTGTCTGTGTGAGTGATGCTGAGATTCCGAGGGTGGGGTGGGGAGGGGGCTGTGCATGCTTGGCCAGCGTGGAGTATGGCAGTTCCTATTCATATCTTTTAATGAAATGCTGAACTTGTTCTTTTGCTCTCCAAGTCATCTTAAATTCTTCAATCATTCCCTCCTGATAGCCAAGGCCAGTCCAGAGCTGTGCTCATTCCTCCTCACCGTCTTTGGTCAGGCCTTTGTCTCTGTATCACACAGCAGCTCAGTTCCTAACAGCTCTCCCTGCCTTCAAGTCATGCCTGGGAATTGACCCTGTGTGTAAGCTGGAGGGCTCCCATTGTTCTCAAGTGTCAAGGCCAAACTCTTTAACAAGGCCTCTCGCCAACCAGCCATGCTTGTTCCTTCTCCAGAGCATGCTATGTGGCTGCCTCCACTCCTTCATCCTCCAACCCGTCTTCAACACCCAGCCCCAGGAGTTCTTCTTCTCTGGGGCCTTTGCTGAGCTGGATTCCTGCACAGTTCCCCTTTCCCTGACCCACATCAGCACTGGGGAAGGACTATTGAAACTTCATTTTTCGATGCCAGACTCACTGATCAGATGCTTGGGGTCCACAGGAACCTGCTGTCTTTAGAGCTGGCAGGTGGACTTTGGCTTATCAGTGGGGGCTTCTCTGAAGAGATAACTCTATGAAGTAGTACCAGGGGCTTCCCCCAGACTCACAGTTTCTCAGAAAAACACATTTGTTTCTTCAGGACACATGAGAGCAGTCACTCATTTCTGTCCTCTGCCTTCCAAAACCCACGCTCTGTCCTTAATGCTTCGGTTTTTTTTTTCCCCTGGGCAAGAAGAGCTGAGCCCATGCTTCTCTTAGACAAGGACATGGCTTTGTTTTTCCTATCAGAGCTGGTGGTCAGGGAGGGTGAGACTCCTGTGCAGGTCACAGGCTGGAAGCTCAGAAATCCTTCCCTCTGCCAGCGCTCAGATACCACTTTCTCTACCTCTCCTCTCCCAGTACATGGAAGCTAATGTCTCCCAGAATCCTCTCAGCCTCTACCTGCCTGAAATGCTCCATGAACCCCACTCAGAATTCAGAAATTAAGCAAATATGTACTTTGTGTATAGAGAAGTCACCTCCTCCCAACACCAACTTGGGAGTGAGACCTACTCTCTCCCTGTGGGTACCTCCTTCTCTCAGGCTGTGCAACTCTGAGCCCAAAAGCCTTTTCCTAGAGGGATGAAAAGAAAGAAGGAAGGCTGGATGGATGTACACCCTCCGGTGGGAGGCAGGCAGACCCTGGGGACTCAGATTTCTATGATTCCTGCTGTGAGTGTGTGTCGCATTACAGGTATTCTGGATTGGAGATTTGGGGATCTCTGGGTAAGTGTAGTAGCCAGATTCACACGGCTTGTGTCAAGGGAGCAGATGTGAAGCTCCTGAGTGAGACAAGTGGGCACTCAAGGCAAGAGCAAGGTGCTGGGGTGGGACAAAGGCTCTGGAGAGCTCATAGGGGCTGGAAGACTCTAGCTGGGGTCAGAGTTTTAAGCATGAGATGAAGGAGTCTGCTGGGTGTATGGATGGCAATAGATTTCTAGATACGGAATATCTAGAAGGGGATAGAATTCTAGATATGATAAATGGGCAACACATGATTATGTGTAGGGGGGATCACACAGACCAGCCAGGCTGGTCAGCATAAAACCTTAAAGCTAGTGACAGCAGGGACAAGAAAGACTTTTGAGGGGACAAAGGTAGAGGCTGACAGCAGAAGTCTGCTAGCCCCAGGAGCACAGGATTAGCCTGGGACAGCTCCCTGCTCCTCTGCCCTCACTCACCTATCCATGGCTCTGCACTTACGGGGTGGGGTCCTCTTCAACCTCTCTCAGTTGGATACCAGTCTCACAGCTTGTATAGTGTGCCCTCACCACGGGGACACAGACAAAATCAGTCACAGTCATACATCAGAAATATAGAGACATGAGATGTCCTCAAAAGAAGCAGAATCAAGGGGAGGCAAAGAACAGCAGAAAATATAAAAGAGACAGTGGAGATCGGGCTGGACAGGAACAGAAAACCTAGGGTTCAGAGGCCAGAGATGGACCATCAAGGAACAGTCTTGGATACACACATGCCTATGGGGGTAGGTTATAATAAAAGAATGAATGGAGTCTGTGGGCAGGAGACAGGTACACATACAAGGAGAGCAAATTTCAAGCCTGATGGAGGCAGGTGGGTGACTCACATGGGGGAGGCAGACTGAGTGGGTGATGTGGATGAGGGAGCAGACCAGGTGCAAGAGGACATTTGGGAACCTTAGATGACCAATGGGAAGGGATCCATGCAGTCAAGGACATCCTAGATAAGAAGTCAGCCCCATCAGTCAGTGTGCAGACCAACTGAGGCTCAGTTCCCAAGTCATAAGCATGTGAGACAAAGTCTTAAGGGCCTAGCCTAGTAGGGGGGAGGGAGGGAGGGAGAGAGAGAGAGAGAGAGAGAGAGAGAGAGAGAGAGAGAGAGAGAGAGAGAGGGAGAAAAGGAAGGAAAGAAGAAAGAAAGGAAATTCAGTAACTCAGAGAGAGCTGCTAAGAACCGCAATATAATCCACCTCTTTTATGATCTTGAACTCCTTCCCACCATCACCTCCTAACTGATGAGCTTGTAGCCATGTGCCAGCATGTCTGGCAGCTGTTACTTCTCCGGGGACCATGGTTCACCTTTGGGTCTGGGTTGACTTTAACATCTGCTTGTACTGTGCCTGCTCAAGGATCTGGCTTTCCTGTCCTTCAAGTTCCTCATTCTGGCGGGGGCTCAGCAAACCCCATGCCTGCTCCTTCCCAGGCTGGTATTTGTGGGTCTGTTGACCTGTCATCGCCCAGTCCACTTGTGTTCTCCGGCATACAGTTCCTGCTATCCCCAGCCTGCGTGCTTCCTGCAGAGCATGTCCCCAGGGCTGTGACCTCCCTACCCACTGCCCCCTAGAGTCCCCTAATCCGCTTTCATTCAGTCTGGTGAGGTGGGCACAGGAGAAGTATGTACACCCCAGTGCCATTGTCTGTGTTCTTTGAGACGTTTAAAGGGATTAGAGGCTGGGGGTTGGGCAGACAGGCCCCCAGGGTGAGAGATGCATGTTCAGTGGGCGAAAAGATTGTGCTGAATCTTTCTTCATCATCTTCTCTGTCTAGGGGGCTGGCAAGGGCAAGATAGAGGGTGTGGATAAGGGGTCATGCAATTAATTTTGATTTAAACCCAGTTTGGTCTTCTCCATCATTAGAGCCACAGACATCGTTTCCATAGCAGATTACCTGTTCCCGGAGCTGTCAGTCTGCTCTGGGAAGGAGACAAAGCTGTGTACTGAGTGTGTACTAAGTGTGGAAAAGTGATGGGTGTAGGTGTACACAGGACACAGGCCTCAGCCAGGAAAGCCTTGTCCTGTGCCTCAGTTTCCCTATCCATTACAGAGGGGAGGTGTGTCAATGAGTATTATTTATGAAGCTGTCAGTGAGGAGACGTTTCATCCTCGTCACAGTTCCGAGGGAGAGGGAGGACATGAGTGGGGGAATTCTGCAGTGAAGTCAGAAAACACAGGCACTGTTGTGTGAGCCTGAGCATGGTCCCGTCTTTTCTGTTCTGCATTTTCTCACTCACCGGGGGGCAGGACTGGTGGGAACAGCCATCAAAAGAGAAGCTCTCAGAATGCTGCTCAGCCAGTAGGGCGCTAGCCTAGTGTGCCTTGGTAGCACACACTGTAATCCTAGCACTTAGGTGGTGGAGGCAGAAGAATCAAGGTCATCCTAGGCTACAATGTAAGTTCGAGGCCAGTATGAGCTATATGAGACCCTGTCAGAGAGAAGAGGAGATTCTAATAAAAGTGATAATGATGGTGACATGGGCTAAGGGTCATGTAGCAGGATGATGTCATATCCCTTACAAACAGGCCAAAGCCTTTGTACTCTCTGCTCTCTTTTTCACAGAGGCTCTTTGGGAACCTACTCACCTACATCAGTTAGTAAACAGAGACTGGGGTGACTCACCTTGACAGTGCAGGGGGTGGGAGGTGGCCAGAGGACCCCAAAGGCACCAAATCTCTTCTGGGAAAAACAAAGTTCCTGCAATAGCCAGGGTTGACAGGCTGAGCTTGAACCCTGTGCCCAGGTGATCTCCTGGGCTGGCTGCCTTTCACCTGTTCTTGCTGGAGGAGATCTTTGCTGTGTTTTCTGAGTTTGGCTCCAACTCTCAAATATTCCACTGCCAGATGAAGAGACTGGAGCCCAGAGGAGAACATTGCTAAGACTATATTTTGGTTTTGGCTTTTGTTTATGAGACAGACTCTCTATGTACCTCTGGCTGTCCTGGAACTCGCTCTGTAGACCAGGCTGGCCTTGAACTCACAGAGATCTGCCTGGCTCTGTCTTCTGAGTGTTAGGATTAAAGGTATGTGCCATTAGGCCTGGCTTGGGCTGCTTATTCCTTAGGAGTAGGAACAGATGCTCTAGGTCTAGCATTGCCTGGAGTTTGCCTTCTGTTTTGTGAACCATGCCCTGGGGTTCTGTCTGCATGGGTCAGGGTCTATGTGCTACAGCACAGTGTACCCCTTTGGCACACAGCCTGAAAGCTACAGCCTCCTGCACCTCCTCAGCCACCAGTAGTGACTCCCCAGTCCTCCAAGGACCCTCTGAATAACTAGGAGATTCTTCATTCACTTTCGACATTTCTTGGCATCTAGAAAGGACAGAAATTATGTCTTCTCCCCACCCACATAGGCATCATCTTGTCCATCAGATGTCACTGGCAGGACACAGCATTTCTTCCCCAGGCTCCAAGACATCTGCTGTTGACTACTAGGGTCTCTGTCCCTTAGGCACTGCCCCCCCCTCCAAGGCCAGGCCTCATGTCTAACCCCATACTCACAGGCCTCTCTGTCAGCATTACCTTTCTCTTAGGATGCTGAAGGTCCAGGGAGGCCAGACCATTTCCCATTTGATCTAGGTTACAAAACTAGACCAAATAATTTGGGGATCTAAATTTGTAGCAAAATGCACAAGGAATTCCCCAAATGTCCGATGCAAGAGCCAAGGGGTCTTCAGAAAAAAAAAAAATCTGAAGTTTGCCATTGGCACATGAGCAGCTCAGCATCAGGTTTCTGATTTTCCCATGACAGTTAGATACAGTACCCTACTCGGGCATTACTTGAAGGACCTTGCTAAGAGTTTAGGTTTGGGAAACCCTGGAGGCCTCCTTTTGGTGATCCACCTTCACAAGGTTCTGAGGTGCTATGCATGAGGGAGGGTTGCTTCTTAGGGCAAATATTAGCTCTGCACTCAGCCCACAGAGGACTCCTATACTAAGCCTAGAGAAATATTACCCAGGGCAGAGAGATGCTAGCAAGGATAAAGACTTACCCTGCTAAAAGCAATGTTGGGCTAGAGAAATAAGGTTCTTGGTGACAATGGGGATTTTTATGCAAAAGGAAACTACATTAGTGGCAAGGTGGTATATTTGTAAACACGCGCACGCACACACAATACATGCGTCTGTATAATATATAACTATAAATGCAGCATATATGTATATATAGGGAGAAAGAGGGAGACGTTAAGATATTTGTGTGAACGTAATACCCAGCATGAGATCTTAAAGCTGACAAGTGAAATTTAGTTAGCAGGGTGCCCCTTATTCCCAATTTATTTCTTTACCAGGGACTTGTGTGAGCAGCAGGGAGAAAAGCAAGAAACAGTGAGGGAGCCTGCAACCCAGGCACTGGCTGAATTAGGAACCACAATTCACAAGCCATTACAGGCCGTGGATTCTGATGAGATTTACTGCAATCTGACCTGAGGAATGTTTTAGAGCCAGGCTTTACCTGAGGCTGCCCCAAAGGAGCTCAAAGCAAGGGATAGATGATTTTCCCCATCCCTGGACCCACTTATATCTACATTCCCAGCACCCCCAAGGGTGCCACCCAAAAAGCTCTGTTTTGTTGGAGGAGGCATGGGTAAGACTTCCTCCTGCTTTCAAGGGCAAGACACCCCCCTAAATGGGGCAAAAGCAATCTCTTATTTATTAATGTCCTATGGCATTCTGGGAAGGGTCTTCCTGCAGAATAAACTAAGAAAGATACAGTCCTATTTGCCTATTGACAAGAGAAGTTGGGAACCCATGAAATGCACTGATTTATCCCAGGAGCAGAGCATCACAATGGTTGTGTGGGCTTTGAAGCTGGGTGTGATCGTATACAGCTGTAACCCCAGGAGAGTCCTCAAGACTTAGGGCTAGGCCCTACCTCAAAAATCCTAAAGCAAGAAATAACAATGTAGGCTTTGGAGCCTGGTTGACTGAGGTTCCAGAGACAATGACATTAGCTAAGTGACCAAAACAGAAAGAAACAAATCTTTCTGAGCCTCGGTTTTTTTGGCTATACAAAAGAGGGAATTATGGAGACTGGACAAATGGGTGAAGCTGATCTGGAGGCACCAGGATTTTTAAATCACTGGCTTGTGACCTTGGAAGACTCACTTGACCTCTGTTGGCTTGTAGCACATTTGTGTCTATCTCTGGGACGTTTAAAGTAGGAAGAAAACAGTTAAGAGCCACGTGACCAGCTGAAGACATGTGTCCTGGGAAAAGCTAGACAGGACCTTACACACCATCCCCCTCCCTGGGCCTCTGTCGATCCAATAGTTAAAGGGTGAGTCAGTAAAGGGTCCATGCAGTTGGGTTGTCTGCAGGGCGGGACTCTGATCCAGCTCCTGTGGTCCCAGCTACAGGCCAATCCCAGGGAGGATGGTGAAGGAGCCCAGGGACCGGCAAAGCTTAATGTAGCTGGTCCAATTAATAATTAATACATGAGGAGACAGGGTCAGTCTCGGAGGGACAAGCAGAAGGGAAAGGGCAGACAAAAGGACCAGCCAAGGTGCATGGAGGGGCAGTCTGCTCAAGGCCAGCTTAGAACAGGGGCTCTATGGCCACATGGGCTTGCGGAGGTGGTCCCTTTGCATCTGTCTACTAAACCTAAGGATGTGGTTCAAGGGACAGAGTCCTGGCAGGAAGAGACAGAAGAACCTTCCCATCCCAGAGGGTCCTGGCCCAGTCAATGGTCATGCTAGCCTCTCCTAGGGAGTCTCTGGGAGGTCACAAACCCCGCATTTTTGACAACCCCCAACCTGTGAGCATTGTAGAAAGGAGGAGCATATCAGTACACAGTAACTATCACCCAAGACCATCACTCTCGGGCCCATAGCACAGGAAGGGCCTGTGTGCTCACCTTAGGGCCCCTAGACTGGTGGGCAACCTTCCCCAGACCCCGATACCTTTCTGGAGAGTCAAGCATGCTATTGGTCCAAGAGTCTGCCTGGCTGAGGAAGAAGAGAGAGAAAGCTTCTCTGGTCAGCCAGACAGTCATCATCACAATTACTACCAAGTGGGGCCTTGCTTATTCCAATTTGGTAGCAGAAACCCCGAGTCACATTATTTAATCTTCATGCATACCCCAGAAAAGGAACATTGATTTTCCCATCTGGCCTGAGGCAGGGGGTACACAGCGGTCACATGTCCAAGTGTTCACAGCTGGGACAGGCACTGCTGCAACTCTGTCTGTCTGTCTGTCTGTCACCTCTTTTGCATTTTTATCCAACATGCACAGTTCATTAAACAGACAAGTCACTGTCAGTTCCGACTTGCCCCCTGTTTTGTGTTGCAGAACTGCAGCTGAGCCCCACTGCCCAAGCATCCAAAAGAAAGAAAATAACATGCAAAGGAACCCTGAGGATGGGGGGAGAAGGTATGGGCTAACCCGATAAAAGAGATGTGCTGTGGAGCCTGGAACCAGAAGCAGAAAGAGATGAAAGGAGACTATGGTACCTGCAAAGCTCAGAAAGGGATTTAAACTTCATCCTTAGCCAGCTATCTGTAGGTGAAGTTCCTCCAAGAAACAAGTGATACATCAGGGCTGATACTTGGGAGAGATTTCTGTAGCTCTGTGTGTTGTGTGGATTGAGAGGGAATGGAAGTCGGGGGGAGGCAACAGCAGACATTCATGTAAGGTGCTGAGGACCTGTGCCAGGCATGAGCTTGTGTCTGTCAGTGTGTCTTAGCTGCATGTTTGGGGCTGTGGCAGCATCATGTACCACTGCAGCAGTGTGTAGCTAAGAGGATTTGTGCCTGTCATGATAACCAGGAGAGGTCCCAGCATCCCTTTCAAGGGCATATTCCTAAGAACCCGATTTAGGAAAAGATATCACGAAGGACCCGGGCTAGCCCATGAAGTTGCCAACACTGGATGAAGAGAAGATGCGGTAACTTGGAAACAGGTGTCTTTGAGATTCCTGAGTGACCTTCAGGTAGATATATCTCCTTACAAATATGAGGTCTGAAGCTGTGGGTCCTTGTCTGCCCTCCCTAACTCAATCGCTCTGGCTATGGCTCAATCTGTCTTCTGGCTGTCCTTAAGGATACCATGGTAGGAGTGAATATAGAGCCACAGATTCATAGTCTCCACATTGCCTCAAGGCCTGGCCCTCTGGTTCATTAAAACCAGGGCTGATGTCCCACTGTCCCACTGGTTTCAATTTTCAGGCCCAAGGGCCTCTGTTCCAGGGGGCTAGGTTGTCTGCTCTTAAAGGGGCAGTTACAGTCTTCAACAACAGGCCTGGGCCGGGGAGGATAGACTCTCCCCACTGCAAAGGCACTCACAGGCACTGATTGTAATTGGAGCTGTAGGAACACCAGCAATTAGCTGCCGAGGTGACAGTCCAGCCGGAGCTGCTAAGTAGACCCATTAGAGCACATTAGTGAATGGACGAGACAAGCTGGACTTTTGACAGGGGGCTGGTTTGGTGGGACTGTGGCTGTGGCCAGGGGAGGTTGACCTGAGACATGTCAGAGAGGGCTGGTCCTAAGGTGAGAGATGTGGGGGCCGGGCTGTTCTCCTGTAACCACAGGCCTCAGTGGGGTGCCCATCTGTGGTCACTCCAAGTCCACTTGCAAAGTGACTTCTGCCCAGCCCACAGATAATGGCTTTAATGGGCCCTCTTGCACATAGAACACTTAACCAGCACACCCCCCCCCATCCCAGCCATGAGCCCATTAGCTCAGTCTCTGTGGCCAGGCTTGAGAGGGGAACAGGGGAAGGACTCATGGAGAGACAAGTTAAAGGTTAACCAGTGAGCTAATGTGAGCGGAGCAGATTCCCAGGCTTCCTTTTCTAACCGCCAACCTACAGAGTCTTGGCCCCAGGACTCTAATGCCCCCAAGACCCTAGGGACCTAGAGTCTGAGTCACCACTGTGCATTTGGCTGTAGCGACAGGGCTGGCATGGAACAGTTTCTTCCAAATAGTGTGGACTGAGAAGAAAATGAAGTCCCTGGTTCAGGCTCCCAGAGCCCTGGCTGGACCAGACAGTGATCACAGAATCCAGCAGATGTAGCTCAGACTCCAGGAGAATTGTCTACTGACTGTGGTTGTACTGGGAGAAGCAGCCTCCTGGGGCCTCACTTCTGTACCATGGAGCTAATAACAGGGTGTGTTCCAGGGCCATTGAATGAGACACTGTGTGCAGAGAGCGTGCTAAGTGCACAGGGGTTGGGTGAGGTGGCCACTATTCCTGTCATTATTATCTATTAACTCAGTGCTTCACTTGGGAAATTGTCTAAACAATGGCACCTGTGGGTCCTACACTTCAGCTTTTTCCCTAAGACAAGCTAAAGGTACCCACCCTCAGCCCTGGAATCCTCATGGCTCCACTGAGGACAAGCAGGCACTGTTAGGGAAATATAACACAAGAAGGGAATAGCCCAGAGCAGCAGATCTGTGCCAGCATGAGCTGATAAATGTCAGTGGCTTTAAGAACATGCCTTCCTTGACAGTGCCCAGCAGCAAGGGCTTAGGCATGGGAGCGAACGCTCAGAGAAAGCTCTGATCTTTGCCTGGCTGTACTAGCTGGGTGGGGCTGCATAGCTGGAGAGGGGGGCAAAGCATCTTCCTGCATTAGCTCTATAGCAAGAGCTCTGGGCAGATCATAGAGACCCCAGTCTTGGTTCTGCAGCCTAGCATAACTCCAGGAGTGGGGACCCACACTATGACTGCCTCCCCTGGCTTCTCCTCACCCCATCACTGACTCCTGCCTCCATCTGGAGAAAGAAAGGCAGACAGAGCATCCTCTCGTACATAGAATGGGAACTCAAGATAGAGAAGGACCTAGTGATTCGCATTCGATGGGGACTGGGCAGGCAGAGGTACACTTAATGACAGAAACAATCCCTTTCTCCTATCTGCCATCTCACTTAGTCCTGCGGTGTTAGTAGACAGTCCTTGCTGCTTGTTTTCCATTGGCAGAGCTGGCTCTAAGTTCATTCTGATAACACAGTGCTCGCCAACTTACATCCCAATACTTCCATCATAGACTGGAAGCATCGTGTTGAAAATGTGTTTGCTATGCACAACCTCCCAGCACTGCATCTCAGCTGTCCAGGGTACCCTGAGTCTCAGTTGTCACCCCTTGTGACTGCCCGGGAGCCGTACCTTACTGCTCATCATCCAGAGAGGGGACAGTACTGCATGCTACCAGCTCAGGGTAAGATCCCAATCAAAGTCTGGTTTCTGCCAAATGACAGTCACTGTACCTCCCAACACAGAGAAAGTATGAGACCATAAGGGTAGCCTGCACCTACCCGGTGTCATCACAGGATCTGTGACCACAGAGGTGGCTGGAGCCACCATAGTCAATGCAGAACTCTCCACAAACCCACCACTTTGAAAAAAAAATAGCCTTACACTCAGAGCCAGCGCACCCACCCCATGACTCAATCTGGACACCAGGGATTTACCCTTAGTATCTATCTTTTTCTTTCCCATCACGACATCACTCCTATCCAGGTTAATCATCTCTTGGCTGTCAGAATATTTTCCTTTCTAGTCATAAAACTCCTTTCTAGCCAGAGATGCTACTAAAGTTGGGCCATATGGCCTCCACTCTTTCCTTTGGTCCATTTGTTTGCTTAACTCAGACTGGCCTCACACTCATTACGAGATGGAGGATGGCCTTGAACTTGCCTCGGCTTCAGAGTTATGCATTTGTAAGCATGTACCTCCACACCTGGTTTATGCAGTGTTGGAGATTGAATCCGGAGCCTCATGCACGCCAGGCAGGTACCTTTCCCACTGAACTACACCCCAAGTCTCACACAACCCTCCTTAACCCCTCCAGCTTTCCATCATGTTTTAGAATCAAATTCAGACTCTTAACAAGATCCATGAGCTTCTGCAGGCTCTGGCCCTAGAGCCCTATGCAAACTGCCCTGCTTGCCTCCAGGGCCCCAGACACAGGGGTTTTCATCCCTGCTATGTGGGAGCACACTCACCTCTTTCCTGAATGTGGCTTATCCCCACCAGGTCTGTCTCCACCCCACCCCACCCATCTGCGGCTTCCTCCAGTCACACGAGCTGCACCAATCTTCTCCCCTCCTGACCCACTCCATCTCTCTCCACCTCTTCTACCTGAGTGTGCCTTTCAGAGGTGAAGCATTCACCCCCTCCTGCTTCTAGCAGAGGCTCCTGCATACAGTAAGTAGTTCTCTGTTATGGAAACAGGCAGTCACAGGACTGGAGAGATGGCTCAGAGGTTAAGAGCACTGACTGCTCTTCCAGAGGTCCTGAGTTCAATTCCCAGCAACCACCTGGTGGCTCACAACCATCTATGATGACATCTGGTACCCTCTTCTGTATACTGTATACATAATAAATAAATCTTTAAAAAAAAAAAACAAAACAACTGAGTTACAAGGGAAGGCCCCAGTTTTTGTTGTTTGTTTTGGGGTAGTTAGAGCTAGGAAAGCTGAATGGGCCCTGGTTCCTCACATGGGATTATCCAGTAACTATGGCAGGTCCTGCTTTCTCAGTGAGCTGGGGGGAGGGGGTGGGATAAGAGGTGAGGACAGGAAGCCCCTAGGACGTGCCCAGCCCTCCTCCTCCCTGGGATCTGTCTGCCTGTGACTGATGCTCAGTGTTGGGATTTTTCCTTCTCATTCTTTCTCCACACTAGATCTTTTTAGGTGGTAATTACAGCCAATGAGCACAATCTGTCTTTTTATTTTTAGGTTCTGACACTCAGACCCCAGGCCCTGGACATCAAGCCCAGAAATAGATATGACACCCAGGTGGGGCTCTGCTGGGCTGCTCTAGAGCAGGGCCGCTGATGTGTCATCCCTGAATTGGGCAGGGCATGGGGAGACCCTTTCTCGGGTCAGAGACACCTGGGGACTGACCCATTCTGTTCTGTGACCTTGGGCAAGTCCCTGTCTCTCTGCATGCCTTTTCTTCCTGCCCAGGCACAATGAGGGGCAAGGGTGAGTGAGTTTTGGCAGCCTAGATTTCCAGGTAGAGGTCTCAGGCAGGGATGGAGGGGTTTTCCTGACGTTACTCTGCTGAGGGATAACAGGAAAGATGTGCTGACCCTGAAATAACACCTTGATGGGCCCATCCTGCCGATGAGTGACAGACCCTAACGTCTTTCCTGTTCCTTTCTGCTTCTTCCTGCAACCTTCATTTTTCCATTGTCCCAAAGTCATATCTGACCCACCCTTCATCCTCAGAATTACCTCACCTGGTTCCCTATTGGTCTAGGATTCAGTGGATCGCTGGGTTGACAAACAGGAGGGACCAGTGGCTCCTGGTCTCTGGCCCTAACAAGCTCTGTTTCTCAGGGTACTCCAGCTGTCAGTCAGCTGGCCAGCCTTCACAGCAGGCTCCATGGTGGCCATCTTTTCAGGGACCCACCCACATCGCTCCTTATTTAGACCTTCACTAGGATGCCAAGCACCAGACTATAGCAAGGAACTGATGAGCATTGTCTTTTCCAGCTGGAGGAAGCAGATGCCACCTTCAGACCTGGCAGAGATGTCCTAGATGCACAGGGTCTCTATAAAGACAATGGAAAGTCAGGGGCCTTAGGATATGCAAGGGGCAGCCACCCTAAATAGGGTGCCCAGATGACTTGGCAGGGACATTTGATCTAAGACTTACTTAGTGGGACAAGGGATGTTTTAGTGCCATTGGGTCCTTGTGATTAGGGGAAGGGCACATGTCCCCCTCTACCCTGGGAGACCGACAGGAAAGGGGGCCTCGCTGTTATGAGGCTAGATCAGTTGCTCTCCCTCAGGGTATTAGGCCCCTGACCCACATCATTCTCTCTATCTAGGGCCAAGGAAACCTCAGGAGCTTCAGGAGAAATCTTAGACCCACATCATTCTCTCCTATCTAGGGCCAAGGAAACCTCAGGAGCTTCAGGAGAAATCTTAAGTTCATATCCAAGACATCTCTCAGGTGAGTCTACCTCCAGCCAATTGGCTCTTTTGAGCATGTCAAAACTCAGGCTGCTCATTTTGCCTTGTCTCTTTGTTCCTTGGTGTTCTGCAGGGCTGAGCTAGAAGGTCCCTCACTGGGGAGGTGAGCCCCCAGAGCAGGGCTCAGCCTGATCAGCTCACATAGTCAGGAGGCAGCAGAGAAGGAATCCACGTTTTTTGCTTTGATTCTTGCCACATCCTGCCTCCTGCATACAGGTGCGTAGGGAAATGAAACAGAGCACTGTTCATCAGATTGCCTTCACCTCCAAGGTCATACATAGGCCATTGAGGCCACAGAAGTCAGGATAGGGGGTGGATACCCTGGAGGCAGAATGGATGAAATCAATTGGCCCAGACCCTGTTCTGTCCAGAGAGCCACAGGGATTGGTTGGACCCAACCTCTCAGTGGGCCTGGCCTCAGGCAAGGAGGGATAGCTGAATATGAGGTAAAAGGGGACAGACAGCCTAGAGGCTGTGAGCATCACAAGCCGCAGAGGTAGGTATGGCTGGACACCAGGAGTATTGGATCCAGGTCCCCAAATGGAAACAAGAGACAGAGTTCTGATCTAGCAGCCTCTGGGGTACTCAGGGAGGGAGGTAAGGTCCCTCTATATACACAGCTCTATGACGACCATCATTTCCATGGCTTTTGGCACCGCGCGTCATTAACAGCAGCAAGGTGCCTGTCCCATGTTCTTATTGTACTGTTGTGGGGGGACAGATATGATGTGGGGTATATATGGAGATGTGTATGTGGTGTGGTGTGCCAGGGTGACATGAGGTATGTATATCATATATGTTTTTTGTGTGTATGGTGTGTGAGGGTATGTGTATGCTCTGTGTGTGTTATATGTGTATATTGTGTGTGTTGTGTATGTTGTGTGTAGCGTGGTATGTGGGGTGTGACACGTGCTATGTATGTTGTATGTGCTGTGTGTGTGGGGTATGTGTGTATGGTGTATGGAGAGGTAGTAGTGGGGTGTGCGTGTGTACATTTGTATACCCACAAATGATATTAAGTAGTGAGATTTCTAATACCAGAAGCGCTTCTACATCTCATCATGTCTGCTTCCTGCTGCCTTCCTTCAGGAATTCTCTGATCTTTTCCCTAGGCTGCTTGTCTGGCTCCTCTCATAAGAACACTGCTTTCTCCAAAGATAGCTAGCTGGTAGTCTGGCAAGGGGAGCTGACCGAAGGGACAGAGGGGAGAGACTGTGCGTTTGACTTGCTTCAAGGAGCTAAAGGCTACTGAGGGCCCTCTTCAGAAAGCTCCCAGCTGCCTCCTCCTCTGTCTGCATCTCCCTCCTACATACCTGTCACCAGGTCCCTTGTTACATATGTCCCCAGCTAGACAGGCACCTCACTGGAACAGCAGCCTCTTTTTGACAGGGTAAGAGTGAGTGCCTAGCAGGAGGTTTGGGTGCAATGAAGAAATGCCAGCAACTGAAAAAAAAAAAAAAAGCAAGCTCTTACTCCTGAATCAGCTTCCACCATGCTCTCAGCCTCAGCATGAGTGACAGTCCCCCTGGACATCAGCTCCTGCTACTACAAGAGGTATTAAGGTCACCATGCCTACGTAGACATGGGAACCTGGGAGAGCATCACAGCCCACCATGCTCCCATCTTACAGAGGGGTAAATGAGGGCATGTGATTGGAAGAGAAGTTACCCTGGGTTGCACAGCTGGACAGTGAGACACAGCATAAAACAGTCTGCAGTAGCATCCGCACCTGCCTCTCCAGGCATCCTAAGTGCTTCGAGAAGTGGCTTTGACCTTTGGGACCCCTGTAAGTAAGACACTCTGTGGTCACCTAGCTCCTGCCTGAGCCTTGGAATTCAGAGGCAGTTTTTGAACACGGCCACTTGTCCCTTGTCACCCTAAGGAGGTTGGGGGGGAGTCTCGATCACTAGGCAGCTGACTCATTGATGTGACTTTTAGAAGAAGAGACTAGGGCTTTGGGGGAAAAGCACAAGAGGCCAGCTCTGAAGCCATGTCCCCACCACAGAGTGACAGAGCTCCCCAGAACACACCCGCCTGCCTGCACACGTGCGCATGATATTAAAGTCATATTTTTGGTTGCCGGGAAGGCGCGGTTGTCACTTCCTCTGCCCTAGGCAACCCGCTGGTCCAGCTCCCCTTTCACTTCCCCGCCCCACTGCAGAGCACCATCCACCATCCGTTTGTATTTATATAGATAAATCGGCCAGGCTAATTAAAGTGCTCTTGCTGCAGTGATGGAATTAATAAAAGAACTTGGAATAGAGCCGACCTAAGCTGGGGTGCTGAGAGCCAGAGCTGAACCCTCGGCGGCAAAGGAGGCCAGAGGGGCCAGCAGACATGTGAGCCACCATCCCCTCCCCCTGAGGAGAGGCTAGGGGACCAGGGAGGCTCGGGCTGGATGTGCCCACTGAGAGTGCTGCTCAGACCCTCAGCCTGAGCCCTGGAAGTGGGAGGGGTGTTAACTAACAGCTTGGAGAGGAGGGTCATCTTGTGTATTAGGAACAGCTAAAAATGCAGGTTCTATTTATAGATTGCCCCTTACAGCTGTGCAGCCCTCCCCAAGTTATTTTACCAATCTGGGCCTCACTTCACGAGTGTAGTGGTCAAAGGCTGAGGCTTGACCACAACAAAGAAAGGTTGTGCGAGCCTGGGAAGGTGGAAGGAAATGAAAATGGGGTTTGTATCAGCTCGAGGACCAGGCCCCAATTTTTGGTTCTCCAGCAGAGCAGCCTGGGGCCTGCAGTGGTTTCAGATGCAAACCTGATGCCGGGAGTCTTTGATTATCACAGAGGGGCCATAGTGTCTATGAAAAGAGTCCAAGAAACAGCCTTATCTAGAGTGGCTTCCCTTCTTGGGCTCTGTCTGAACCTCAGAAACAGGTTTTAAGTTCTCAGCCCTATACCTCATGGGGCAAAGAAGCCACAGAGTCCAAGCAAGAAGCTCCCTAGTTGATAGACACAGAAACCCCAGCAGAACCAGGAGCAGTGAGCCTGTTCTTAGCCCACATCCCATCATCACGTGGAGAGATGCTCTCGTGGGAATGAGGGAGAAGCTTTGGACTTAACCCTGTGTGGGTCAGGGTACCTCTTGGAATTGGAGAAGACCCCACCCACTGTGCCGGGGGAATGGGGTGTGGCTATTTGTGGGGGTCAAGTCTGCAGTCAAGCAGACCACATTCAAGGGGGTTCAATAGCAGGTACTCATTAGACCAATGTCATTACAGAGGCCTTCTGGCAGGGAGAAAGAAGGGCCTCTCATGGAGGTAGGGAGAGGGTAGAGCATCTGGCCAGCCTTTGACCTAAGATATACAAGGACCCTTGACAAGAATTAGGAGTCCCTATCAATTCGGCCCCAATACACACTGCGTGGCTAGGGGCCAGTCACAGTGCTTCTCTGGCCCTTATTTATAAGCCTCACAACCTGTGAGTTCTGGCAAACAGAGGGTATAGATACCATCCCCGGGACCCAAGCTGGGTCAGAATCGAGAGCAGTTTGGTTGACTTGCTAGCCCTGGACACTCTGGTAACCACACATTGCCTTTGACAAGGGGTCTTATTTAGTACCACGTGTCCCCTTTACTATGACCTATGAGCATATCTATCTGGGAAGGGATAGGTGGCAGGTGGGGAGAGGGAAGGGTTGGGCTAACTTGATGGTGTTGGGTGAAACAATGCCAGATGAGGAGAGAGAGCCTCAGGCCTCAGGGGCTGTGGAGCTAGTCTCTGGGCTGCCCTTTATCCTAGACAGCGCATGACTACAGGGAACCTGTGAGAGCCATGGTTGATATGGACTTGGGAGGAGCCTGTATATGCCCTGGTCCCCTGCGGACCCTCCTGCCTGCTCCCTTTAACCGCTGTCTTCTGAGTTTCTACCCTCATCAATCAGTTTCCTCCCAGCAATGGAAGCTTCTGCTCAGTGGGACATGGTCTTCCTCCTTCAGCCTCCACTGCTCAGCTATGCGTGCTCAGGCTCAATTGTCCTGCTTCCCGCTGCCCCGGTCTTGCTGGCCGCTCATTTCCTTGGTCATTAATCATGCAGGTCTCCAGCAGTGACTTACTCCCCACCCCACCTCATTTGCCTACAGAAATGCTTGTCTTTGTTGTGGAAAAACAAATGCTTCCTGGCGCTCCCTCTTTTCTTTCCTTTCTCCCCTCCTTGACCTCCAGAGCTGGGGCCAGGATCTTCTCTAAGACAAAGAGGAAGAGATCTTCCCCCCACCAAGGTGATCAGCCTCAGACCCCCCCCAATCCCAGGGGCTCCTGAAAGATGAAAGTTTTGGGAGCTCTGTCTGTATGTGGCCTTCTACACATAGGCTTCTGGGTCCACCCCACCCACCTCTGCCTTTCCAGCTAGGTTGTTGTATAAGCTAATGAGTTCTGGATCCTCCAATACAATAGAACTTATCATCTGGCCTCTCTCTGGCTAACATCAAAGTCCCACAGTGCAGGAAGTGACTCACTGCCCAGCCACCAGGGAAGAAGCAATATGGGAGGGGCTCCCCAAGAGACTGGCTCCAGGGAGGAGGGGCCTTCAGTAACACTGGCCAGACTGCAGCTACCCACTCCCACATTCAAGACCCACTGGACCTCCCACTGCAGCACAGGTTAGCCCCAGGAGATGATATTAGAAATACTTCCAAGGGACCGGTTAAACTTCACACAGTAGCCAAGAGGAATGAAGTCCTCCAGATCTGGGCGCAAGCCAGTCCAGAAGAAATAATGTCTCTGAGAAACAAGGCTTCCATCTGAAACAGTGTTCCTGGCTTCCAGTGGGGTACTGCAAATAGAGTACTCAGCGGTGCCTGGCACCTAGGATGCACCCCATAAATACTGTTATTTATTATTGCTATTATCAAGGGATCTTGCATTAGCATTGGAGGCAAGCAATTGAGAGAGATAGCATGCTAGAGGTGGCCTTGAATTGACTGTTTTTCAGAAATAAATTATGTGCTAAATCTGTTCTTCTGCCACAGCCAGTGAGTGTGACACAGAAACCCCTCATGGCCACAAGAGCCGGCATAGAGCCCAGAACAAGAAATGAAAGCTGGACAATCTGTCCTAAGCCACCAGGGCCTCAGGCATTGGGTGTCACAGCTGCAAAGAGAAAACTTTACCTGCAGTCGTGGAGTCTACAACCCAGTGAATCCCAGGGTCTCTGCCTTGTCCTGGACACGCGAGCTGGTCTATGATAGGACAGGATTTTCAACAGACGCCCCAATACCCAGCTCAAGTGCACCTGCAGATCTTGGGACTGTGCCAGCACCCTTGACAGTTCTGACCCTAAGCTGCCCCACATCTAAGACCCAAGTTTGAGTCCTGAACTTCAACACCTTGGACTAGGCCTAGGTAAAAAGCTCCATCTGGAGTTGGACTACTGCATAAGTGATCTGAGGTGCAGATATGATACCCAAAGGGTCTTTGATTGTCACAGTGAGGCCACAAAGCATTGACAGAAAGAGTCCAAGGCACAGCCTTATCCAGAGTGATCTCTCCTCTTGAGCTCTGTCTGAACCTCAAATATCAAAGTACCAGAGTGACTTCAGCAAACAGGATCTGTCCCTGCTCAGAGCACAAAGGCATTATGTGGGCCAGCAGTGCCAAAAGGGAACCATCCTTTATGGCCCTTATTGGTGTGTGTGTGTAAGGGGGGGGTGTTCCTGGAGCAGAGGAGAAAATCTGAACATTGGCTTTAGCCCTGAGCTGGGGTGAGTCCTGCTCCATGACCCTGACTCCAGGGAGGACCCCCTGGATCAAAGCTGCCCTGTGATTTAAGGCCTTTCTGACAGGATAAGCTAACAGTAAAGTTGAAACTTCAGAGGCAGAAGGAGAAGGGTGTTCTTGAGGGGACATCTGTGGTGGGTAGACATGGCCCCACTGGCTCAGCACCGCCTCTCCTGCTTGTAGATAGAGCTGTCCCTTTCCTTTGCCAGTGGGCACAGTCACGGGGATGACCATGGCTTTGCGAGTTTACCAGAGGGACTTTATTGGCTGAAAGAGACCTCAAGTAGTCAGATGCAGCAGTGAGACCATTGCATTCGGGTTGTTTACAGAACAGGGGTGATTGGCTGAGGGGCAATTCAGAAATGAATCCAGCCTCACTATACTACCAACCCCAGGCTTTCCAAGGTTGGACTGGACCTACCCACAACATAAAGACATGGTATGAACCCGTGGTACCTTGTGAAGGCCTTCCTATAGGGCAGCTGTCAGCCTCAGTTTCTTGAGTTGAACCAAAATAATAATCCTCCTTGCTTCAAACTTATCCCTCAAGGGACATGGGACCAGTGAGTGTCTGGAAAAAAAATCAATAGACTACAAGCGCTTTGAGTGCCTTGAAGATAAGCTTTGGGACAGGACAAGTGGAACACTTTCTTTGTAATACCAGTGGGGATGGTGAGGGCTCAGGGTGTCTAGTTAGGAGGGATGTGCGTGATTCCTCCTTCCCGCTGGCCTGAATTCTCAGGTCAGCCAGTGTCTGCCCTGATGATGGATCCTCAGAGGCCTCAATGGTTCAGCCACACTCTTCTTCCAGGCAGCTCCCTCTACCGAATGCACAGACCCACAGACAGACACTTCTATGCAGGGCCGGGAGTAGGCATCCCAGATTAAAGCCTGGCTCTATCCCCATATTTGGGAGCCTCTCCCCACCATCCCTCCCAGACCTCAGTTTCCAAACATGGCCTTTCTGGGCTGCAGGGGCTCTATACAGTGCATCCCAGAGTTGTACACACACTCCTGCACAGAGCCCCCCACCCCCACTTCATCTCTGAAGAAGCCCAGATAAAACGGAGCTAATCCACGAAGGAGACAAGCTCGGTGCCCGCGGGGCCCAGGCACAAATTAGGATGTCCTGCTACATTACTTCCACCAAGTTGGACCTCAACATCTCACCTCCACACCCAGGCAAGCAGGGGACAGCTGAGGGGGTGGGAGGGTGGTGGGGGAAGGGGGGCCAAGCAGCCATCAGGCCTCCATCAAAGGCAATGGAGAGAGAACAGCCCAGCCAGAGAGGATTTTTAATGACCCCAAATCCTGGCACCTCATTATGACTTTGATAAGGCATTGGGGCTGTCACTCCCAGATGCAGCCAAGGGCTCCCCAGAGAAATTCCCCTGCCTTCCTGCTAATCTTCTTATAAACATTGTTATTTATTTTCCCTTATTTTATCCGACATGTGCCAAGCAGCCCCTGCTAAGCCTGTGACATCTCCAGGGAGACTGGAGGAGGCTGGCCTGTCACTCCCCCAGCCCTGCCCCTTTTCCAGGTTCTGGGTATGAAGCACCACAGGCCTGTTCTCTGTCTCACCAAGTCTGGGTCCTCCTGGCTGATTTTTAAAGTCTATAAGAGTTTAGGCTGGGCCAGAAGGTCTGGACAACTGGGACCCAGGTGTTGCGTTAGCAGGTCACAGGCCATGCCAACTGAGGCTGGTTCCAAAGAAAAATATACGAGTATTTATACATGGATAGTATAATATGTCAGCCAGATGCCCTTGAAGCCTCAGGCTTGGTCTGGGTATCCTCAGCTAATACTCAGAGTGGTCATCAATTTGTGTGTCTCTGACTGAGGCCACCCTGTCTCAGGCTCTGCAGTAAACAGTCTCCATAGCAAGGAAAGCAAAGGCCAAGGAGAAGAGATTCCAAATGCAGACAGAGCTGCTCAACTGCAAAGGAGATGTCTCAGGTTTTTACTCAGGTGCCCAATTTAGGATCAACATCAAGGACCATCTCCCTCCAGTCCAGAGAAGGTATGTGGCTTTCTCAGGGTCACACTGCCAAGATGAGAATCCAGATTGTCTAGAACAGGTTGGATATCTCTTTGGAAGGTGTAGGGACAGTGCTAGAGAGTACCACCAGGAATTTGCCCACCGTTATGTGGCACTGAACCCTAGTCGCACTGCTGACCTTCTCTGCCACTATTACAGAGCCTGAGGTGATGCTACAAGGCCTCAGAACCCCTACAATCCCCCCCACCACCGCCAACGTCCATGCTACATACATATATCGCCTTTGGAAGCAGCCTCAGTTGGCATAGCCTATAAAGTAACTCTACACGATTCCATAATGACCCCAACAGCATTCATGCTGATTCACAGTGGGGCTCTAGTCTTACTGTGAGTGGGGCTATTGTTAGTAATTACAATAGTTCTTTGTCTCATTGTTCTATCAAAACACCCAGCATAAGTCACTCAAGGAAGGAATGCATTATTGTGGTCCATGTTTGCAGAGAATAATCCATCGCTTCAGGAAAGGCATGGTGGGAGAGGTTGGACAAGGTTGGTCACAATCAGGATGCTGAGAGAAGTGAGTGCCACTGTCCAGATTACTTTTCCTTTTTATTCAGGCTGTGAACCCATCCCTGGAGTAGTGCTACTCACATCCGGGGTAAACCTTCCAACCTTAACTTATCCTATCCAGAACCCCCTCAAACACATACCCATAGGTTTGTCCCCTAGGTGATTCTGATCAAATTAGCCATCCCATGACTGATACTCACTGAGTATCAGTGAGCCTGCCCCCAAAAGAGCTGGCACTCCATTCTACAGGTTAAACAGAGGCCCTGAGAGGCGTGCCATCCACCACCCACAATTACACAGGCATCAGCGACAGAGCCAGCATTTGAAACAGAACACTCTAGACCCTGTGTCCACAGTCCCCACACAGACAGAACCATCAGAACTTGCCACCCTCATTTGTTTCCATTTTTCCCAGTTCAGAAGCAGAGACCCCTCCGAGGAGGCACTGTGCCTGCCTGTGTGCCTTTGTGACAACACCCATATTTCTGGGGCTCCCTCCCCAGCCTCAAGAGCCTCAGAGGCTCCTTAGAAGTAAAAGAAAATGTCAAGAATATTAAATTCATAATTGAGTAAGACCTGGGGAAAACCGTTAAACCAGTTTTGTATTTCCCAAGTGGTTCATCGACATTTTGAAGACCTGTCAAATT
This sequence comes from Sigmodon hispidus, assembly GCA_004025045.1. NCBI lineage: Eukaryota > Metazoa > Chordata > Mammalia > Rodentia > Cricetidae > Sigmodon > Sigmodon hispidus. The sequence continues at coordinate 82,696 of PVIH01008568.1, forward strand.
CTTTGGCCTAAACTTTCTGTGTGTAGATGAAAAGGGAGATGTCTAGCTGGGCATGGTAATGCATGTCCCCAATTCTAGTACTTGGGAAGCTGAGGCAGGAGAATTGCCTGGAACTCAAGGTCAGCCTGGGCTACAGAATAAGATGTTGTCTCAGGGGCATGGGGTACATTGTACTAAAGTCAGCTGGGAGTATCATTGTAGTGCCAGCCATAGAAACTGCCACCGAGTAGTGCCATGGTGTTGGAAGGTCATCCCTGTTGTTTTTGTGCATGAGATCAGACACACACACTACTAAGGCCACACAAGGGTTTATTTAGGAAAGTTCTCAGACAAGTACAGAGGCAGAGAAGCAGAAGAGAAAGAGAGAGATTTTCACATGGCAGTTCTTTTTTTTAATATTTATTTTTATTTTATGTGAATTGGTGTTTTGCCTGCATGTATAATTGTGTAAGGGTGTCGGATCTTGGAATTACAGACAGTTGTTAGCTGCCATGTGGATGCTGGGAATCGAACTCAGGTCCTCCAGAAGAACAGTCAGTACTTTTAATAGCTGAGCCATCTCTCCAGCCCAATGGCTCCTTTTAAAAGAACAGGTAGGCACGGATTTATGTGGCCATGCCTAGGGGCATGCCCTCTGTACACAGCACGCTCTGTTCTGCTGGCACCATGCTGGGTTCACTGAGTGGCTGCCACATGCTGAGAATCCTTACAATCCCAGGCTGAGATTCTCAGATCCAGATGAGCTTTTATAGATAGGTACAATTGCAGGGGTCAAATAATCCTGTCACTTGACTGTGCCTGATGCCAATTCACTTCAAGATAAAGAGGTCTAAGTGCCTTTTTCAGCATAAAAATTGCCATCTGAGGCTGACCTTGATTTTCTTGCCACAGCTTCCTGGGTGCTGGGATTCCAGGCATGTGCAGACCTCACAGTAAGAATGGCTTTGAGCAGAGGCCATGGAAGACACTAAACAATGAGCGAGATTTAAAGCCAAGAAATTGCATGGCCTCCATAGGACTCCTTAGAAGTTTATTATCACCATGGAGATTCAAACACAAATCCACAACTTCAGGGGGTTAAGTGTGAGCTTACGCTGTATATGAACTAGACTCAGTAACTAGCGTCTAAGAAAAGACAGTGGAGGAGACATCCATATCTCTACAGTGGAGGAAGCTGGCAGATGTCACCAGACACAGGTCCTCAAAGGCAACTTCTATTGTGTGGATCTGGAAATATTATATATCTGGCATCATGGCATATTGCTTTTCAGATAGCTTTCTTTCCCTTAGCAATATTCATTTAAGCTTCTTCTCTGGTCATGACTTGATAGCTCACTGGTTTTTAAGGCTAAATAGTATTTGTCTTAGGGTTTCTATTGCTGTAAAGAGACACCATGACCATGGCAATTCTTACAAAGGAAATCTTTTAATTGGACTGGCTTACAGTTTCAGAGGTTTAGTCCATTATCATCATGACAGGACATGGTGTCACAGGTAGACCTGGTGCTGGAGAGGTAACTGAGAGTTCTACATCTTGATTCTCAGGCAGCAGGAGACTGTGTGCTATTCTGAGCATTGCCTGAGTATAAATTATCTCAGAACCCACCTCCACAGTGACACACTTCCTCCATCAAGGCCACACCTACTCCAACAAGGCCACACCTCCTAATAGTGCCACTCTCTATGGCTCAAGCATCCAAACACATGAATGGTCCATACCTATTCAAACCACCACAGTGTTTTTCTGTCTTTATGAGCCAAAGGTATCAGTTTCCTATTAAAGGTCATCTAGATTGTACAAGAGTTCGGATGGTTATGAATAAAGCTGCTATACATATCTCTTGGCATCTTTTTATATGGACAGAAAAATGTTTGCTTCACAGAGTTAAATGTGAAAAAGCTTAGCTTCTGCAGTGTGGGAGTAGAAAATGCAGGTTTTTTAATATATTTATATAAACAACAACAACTGCTAAACTGTCTTCGACAGTAGAGGCTCCATTTTGCACCCTTGCCATCAGCCAGAACAGTCCTATTTCTCCTTGACTTTGCCAGCACCTACTGCCATTAGAGTTTCATTCTGCTCATTCTCAAAGGTGTCTCTGGGTGCTGGCTTCAGTGGCAGTCCTCTTAGGGACTATGGTCTGAAAGTTTTTATTCTGTAGATCCTGGCAGTCAGTCTGTCTTTTCCAGATTAGGACTTTTACCTGTTTTTAACTGGTTGAGTTGCTTTCTCTGGAGTTCTCAGAGCGCCTCCTGTATTTGGGATAACAGTCTTCCAGACACTCCTTTACATGAAGGTCCCCCTCAGGTCAGTGGCTTGTGTATATACTTCACTGAGGTAAGGAATAAACCCTTCCAGTCCACTCTCACTGCAAGGTGTGTACAGAGCTCATTGGAGACTCACAAAGAAGCAGGAGGCACTAGCTGCCTGTCTTGTCTAGCTGGCGGATGGAACCTGCTTTTCCAAAAACTCTCAATTCATCCTAGGGTTACAGACAGTCTGCTGTGTGGCTGGACCCATGTATCAGAAAGTAGCAACTCTAAAGCCCCTGGATGTACATGAGGTAAGTCTTTGTGTTCTGAACCAAAATGAGGGGGCTATTACACACATCAGGAACTTCCCTGAGAACTGGCCAATGAAGACTTCAGAGGATTGGGATTCTGGCTATAAAAACCACTGTTTCATGCCAAATCAGTACACCAGCCTCCTCCCCTTTTAGGTTGATTCCTGATTCTTTTCCAGGTTGAAAAACAAACTGCTTCACTTTGGCTACAGTGAGAGTCTCTAGTACTCTTATTATGAAATGAGGATATTGTTTCACACAACGGAGCGGAAGCTTTTCATTTGAAGTCCAGTTTATCACTTTTTCCTGCCATAGATCCTGCCTTGGGTGACAAGCCTAAAAGTCTAAAATGTCTTTGACGCTTGAAAGGTCATATGCATTTTCTTTCTTGGACCCCAGGCTGCTTTCAGACTTTCTATGAAGCTAGGGAGGACCTTGAACTTCCAATCGCCTTGCCTTCCACCTCCTGAGTGCTCAGATTACAGGCACACACCACTAGGCTGTAATTTATGCGGTGCTAGAGACTGCAGCCAGGGCTCATGTTCATTAGACAGTCACTCTGCCACTGAGCTACACCCCAGTCCTGTTCTGTTTTCGGAGGCAGACTGTTACGTAGCTCAGGTTGCCTTTGAACTCTCTGTGTAGCCCAGGATAACTCTACATCCTTCTGTCTCTGCCTCCCAAGTGTTGTGAGTCTGCAGGGTTTATAAGGAGCCATAATGGGGATCAATGTGAGGGCTTTGTAACCCAGACAGGCTCCCCCAGCAGAGCTGAATCCCCAGCCCTTCGGTCACTCTGTGGGGTCCACCTTCAGACTCAGCTTCTGCATGTTCTAAGCCAGTCACTTCTGCACCTTTAGGTGACAATGTGGTATTTTCTCTATTCTCACTGATTTTTATTCTGGGTCTCTCAAGAACGTCCCTTCACAGAGTTCCCTCACATCTCCAAATCCTAACTCACCATTCTGGCAAGAAGGGAGCTTGTGACCAGAATTCTTGGGCCTAATAGGCAAAACCCTGAATGGTGAGGATGCTTCAGTCAGGCAAATTCTCAAGATGAAGGTCAGGGCTTTATGCCGGATTGGGCTGGAAATGGGAGGCAAGTGGTTTTCTGTGCAGGGATACCAAGGGGCGACCAGTCTCCAAATTAGTAGAATGAGGTGTGACTCAGAGCCCCTGTAACCACTGAAGTGACAGGTTTCTAGAGATGAGTCCAAAGCAGGGGTGGGCAGCCTGCAATCAGATCTCAGCTACTCACTCCTCACATCCACCTTCTCTGGGATGTGGGTTACGCTTATCAGACCACACCAGGCCTGTCCAATTAGACTCTCCAGTTGTTACCATCTCTTACAAGGTTTAATTTGGGGGCATTCAGCTCTTCAGTAGCCTGGGGGAAAGAAGCCCAGGGATTGGGCTCTGGGCAAGCAGTGGCCCTGCAGGGCTTCTTAGTCTGTGTGGCCAGCACCATGGACAGGACCCAGTCTGGGGGCTGGTGAAGGGCGGGGCACTTGGACTCAGAGCCAAGGTTCAGAGCGCCTCTATTCAGAGGCTTCTTTCTCCACATTATGCAATCAGCCTTGTATGGCCACTGGCTCTGCCTCTACATAAGAGCCAGGCCAACTCACAGACAGCATCAGTACCATCAGCCAAGTACTATGCTGGTCCATCCCCAGCCCCATGTCTCCTTCGTGTAAACAAATCCAAGATGAGACCTTTCTACCACACCGGCAGATCCAAGGTCCTGGGAGGCTCTTCAGCATCTGCCCACTCAGAGAATATCACTGAGGTACCTTGCCCTTCAGTTTCTTCCCCTGCAAAATGGGACCAGACATACCTTTCCCATTGGCCACAGTGAGGTGATGCAAGAATTCATCAAACTGACCATTTAAGGTCATGCAGTTCTGGATCAATGGAGTTCCTAGTACCACAACTGGTAGCCCATCCTGGGTTTGACCAGAAAGACCCTGTGTCCACTCATGCACCATCCTATCCACAGCCCGAGTAGATAGATAACAGTGGGCTGTGAATGACAGAAGGCCCACTCTTCTGGGTCTGCTTCTACCAGCTATATTTCTCTGCATCATTATCTTGCAAGAAAGGGCACTAAGCCCAGGGAGGGTTGGCAACATACCCAAAGTCATAGAGAAATTCACTGACTCCTAGCATGGATGCTCCCCAGCGGTATCATGTCTTTATGTCTAAAGTCCTTCCTCACCCCTGCTGCTCTATAGTCACAGAGTACAACATTCTCTTGTGTATCTGGGCTGGATACGGTGTCCCCATGGTATGGCATTTATTTTCTTTCGATCTCATTGAGGATCGAATGCTTGGCTAAAATCCAACAAATCCTGGCAATTGAAAGAGCAAGCATGGTAGGGGCCTTTCTGCACAGAGCACTCCATCCTACATGGGATTCTTTTATCCACACAGGCAACACTCACAGGCACATTCACTGACACTTAAGCACTGGCAAACATGGTTACCACTGCTCTCAGGGGCTCATTTGCTCACTTGGCGTTTGTGCTCATGGTTCTGCACCAGAAATAATATATCTATGCCCAGCCTGGGACATCCCCAAAACATCCATTACCCTCCATCTCTTCTAGATCTCATTGAGTCAAAGCAGAAGGTTCTCAAGTTGGCTCTGCACTCTCCTCCCAGCAGCCTGACCCTTTGCAATCTCTGGGCTCTCTCAAGGTAGCATCAGCACCCACTTCTCCTGTCTAGCAGCCAGTGGGCCACCTACTGAATACCCCACTCACCCACCCATGGTGAATCCCACAGTCTCTTTTCTGGGCACAGAGCCTCTGAGTATAAGAGCCTGTGGCATTGTTGTACCCAGTACCCAGAGCACCTGGGTACAGTGAACCTATTGAAGCCCCAATATAAGACAGATGAATGCTCATCTAGGGGCCAGGGGTATGGTTGAGTGCTTGCCCAGCCTGTACCATGCCCTGGGGTTGATCCCCAGTACCATATAAATTGAGTGTGGTTACGTATGCCTGTAATCCCAGCATCCAGAAAACGGAAGTAGATAAATCAGGAGGTAAAGGTTATCTTTGACTGCATAGGGAATCTGAGGCCAGCCTGGGCTACATGAGGTCCTAGTTTGGTTTTTTAAAAGAAGAAAGTGTGTGTAGGGAATGCCTTTCTTCTGACAAAGTGTTTGTTTGGCCTCTTTTTTCATTTCTCATCTCCTCCTACACATCTGTGCACACCTACCTTCTGAGACCCCACCCATATTTAGCCAAGTCTAGGTAGGAGACGCCCTAGAGAGAGGAAGCTGGGATCTGATGGGCAATGAGTGTTCTTGTACCACCTTCCTGTAGGGTTTATTGAGTAGCTGCTGTGAGCAGGGTCTGGAGCTGCTCCTAGGCTCTGAACAGATGTGTCCTTATGTTCTTCTGCACAGCGTGCAGAACAGATACGGGACCTAGAGGTGGGCAGAGGCTCACCTGTGGAAGTTCTCCATGCAAGCAGCAGGCACAAGGACCAGAGTTCAGATCCCCAGAACCCATGCCAATTTAGGTTGAACATAGTGGTGAGCATAGTGGCCAAATGCCACTTGGTGTTTGGAAGGCAGAGATGGGAAATTCCCAGAGAGAGCTGTAGGCTAGACTAAGCTGAATCAGCAAGCCATGGCTTCAAGAGAGAGACCCATCTAACAGATAAGGTGGAGAGCTGTAGAGGGAAACTCCCAATATCAGCCCCAGGTCTCTGTGTGCAAGCACCTAAGGGCTGAAGGCTTTTGCAATCTGTCCATCTCTGCAGGGACACCTGCAGTGGTCAGCTTGGAAAGGAACCTACATCAGGGCCTCTGTAGCCTGCAGCTCTCTTCCATCTTAGGAAGAAGGACGTCTTTGAAGGGAACAAGGGTAAGCCTTGATGAGGCAGATCTGCAACCAGTGCTTCCTCATATCTACCCAGCATCCTGCATGCTGCCTTCTGAGCCCATTCTGTCTTTCGTTGGACAGTGGGTAAGATTGTGCCCCTCCAAAAGCTCCTTAGGATCTACTATTCATCTGTGGAACCCTATGCACCAGTGTGATTGTGGCAGGAGGTGATCACGCCCTTATCCCATCGCTAAGAGAGCTTTTCATTCCAATATCTTGATAGATGAGGCCTGGGAAGGTGGAGGTACAAGTCCAAGGGCTCCAGGAAAGGAACCATCCTGGTCTAGATGATGAGGAGAGCCGGCCAAGTGGGTGGGACAACTGACAGGCAGCCCAGCCCCCTGACTCCATTCTCCAGCTATTGACTGCCAGGGTAGAGAGAGGTTTTCTCTTTCCCCTGCCTGTTCTTTTAATTGAAAAATATAAAGAAAGGGCCTATTGATTCTGTGTAACTGATAATCTCCCCACTCCTGGGCCTTTTCAATCAAGAGCCTGAGCAAAACTGGAGGCCCTGGGGAGGAGTAGGGAGAGGAAAAAGGGAGGAGGGATGGAGGGGAGGGAGGAGGGATGGAGGGGAGGG